>JACYVW010000122.1:0-112458 GCA_023065735.1 Coffea humblotiana
CCTGGCGAGAGTTGGGCAGGCGTTCCGCGGATACCCTTGGGTTCGCCCTTGGGAGAAGTGGGGGCGTCATAGCTTCTCCATATTGCAAGCTCCATTCCCGTCTCGTACGAAATATCGTTTAAGGTCATCTCGAGTATATCCCACATTACCCATTCCCACCTGCTCCTTTCACATAAGCTCATGGCTCTGCTTTAGTAAAAGCCCGGCATCCTCGCTTATTTTAGCTTGAAATTGTGACAGCCCCACTTTCCCCAAAGGCGAAACCAGAGGGGTCAGCAAACTGCCTGCCCAACTCTCGCCGGGGCTCACTACAATCCATAATTCAAAATTAGAAATACTTCAAATATTTTCAATATACATTTAAAGTACTCCAAAACATTAATAATTAAAATTAGCTAACCTTCAAGCTTAAATACAACCCAAAAGAATATGTACTACAGTCATTGCTATAATACAACTTGAAATCTCCAAAAGAAAACAACTTAGTACTATTCGTGAGCACTCTCGGCCTCGAACCCTGTTAAGGAAAACAAAGGAGTGGAATGAACTAAACAGCCCAGTGAGGTTCCAAAACACACAAGCAGTTCTAATAAATCAAGTAAATTAAGCATAACGCACATAGGGTTCAAGGTTATACATTGGCACATTAAAATGAGACATTTATCATTTTATAGAAATAAACACACATTAAAAGGATACGGTATTCACGTGGAACTATTTCGGTCAGCTGCACCTTATAACTCCAATTATTTCCCCGGTTTGTCTGGCCATCACCTTATTCCTCCAGTGGTAATACTCGAGTATACCGAAACGGTGGCTCAGGGTTCCAACCTACCCAACTGAGCCCAATCCTGGCTCGAGCAGGTTAGCAACCAAGGGCAGGGCCCAGTTTAGCTAAGAGCTTACAACATGCGCAAATAATCAAGTAAACTGGTAAACAACTCACGGTTAAACGGTAGAAATTTGTTATTTTAGTAGGTCGAGTGTGATAAAGTACGCACTCGCCTTAAAATGGTGGAAAATTACATAGGAGCAATATAGAGAACACTTAACACTTAAACACACAAGAAATATGAAGTAAACATGTAGCAAACTATTTAAGTCACACACATGCAGGGAACACTCACCAAATCAAAAGTAAGTGAGTAAATAAGTCCTTTAGTGTTCCGTTCCGAGGTTTCCTTCAATATCCTCTTGATCGCCTGAAGAAATAGTGATCGATTATTACTCACATATACTCACAATCACTTAACATACAAGGAAGGAAATGTATTTGCTTAAACTTAGAACAATGCCTCAAAAGAGTTTCACTTTATTGAAATTCAAGATTCAAAAGTGAGAGTTCAAAGTCACCAAGGAAACTTGTATCCTCCATGAAATCGGTTTTAAAACGAGCTATCAATATCAAAAGAATGTGACAAGATCTTAAAAGTTTAACTCTTAGGAAATCAGAAAATTTCAGCTTTGCGCGACAAATTTGGTAAAATCAGATCTTGAGTTTCGTACGTCCAAAAATAGAAAAATTCATACCGTTAGAAACTAGATCCAAATTACTAAAAGTTCCTAGAAGACACTTTTCCAAGATTCTAATCGGAATCCATTCATTTTTCAGCCCAAAGTTGCTGATTCAAGAAAGCAAGACAGAACCAGTCTTGGTTTTCAGCGATGTTTGGAAATTCAGCAAAATTCACAGAAAGTGAATTAGCCTTTGAAATTCATAACACCATAAGAGTTCCAAACAAAGTTTCAAACACAACAAACAGAACTAAATTTGGAACTTTGAGCAACAAGATATAACAAATTAAATTCGGTTGATTTTCACGACCTGATCAGTGAATTTCCAGATTCAAAGAGCAATCTTTGCAGCATCATTTGGATATCGAAATGGTATTGAAATTACACCAAATTTGGTAAACATAAGCTTCCATATATGGACTATCTCTCTATCAAAATTTAGGTAAAAAATTGCACGGGAAGGCAGTTAAGACAATGACCAAAGTTTGTGAAATTTTCAAAGCTAATCTGCCATCCTATTTTTCTTTCTTTTCAAATGTTTTGTCCAACGAAATCAGCCCCAATTCGCTCCATTTTTGGAACCACGATTTTAGAAACATTTAATAAGCAATTTATGGTCAAATGACACTAAAATTTTCAAAATATAACATCCCAAAACAGATTTGACCATTCGGTCAGCAAGAAAGGGAAAAGTTTCCAGTTTCCAGCTTTGTCGCATTTTCGAAATCAAGCCATATCTAACTCTATACAACTCCAAATTGAGAATGGTTGATGGCGTTGGAAACTAGGTAATTCTACAATTCATCAGAAGGCATCATTTTGAAAATCTTTTCACAAGTGAAACAAAATCGAGCCACAAGATGCAGCTTCTCAGTTTCATTCGAACACATAGGCAAAGCAGGACAGTCCACTTTGCCGACTCGCTACGGTTTGGTCAAAATGAACTAGCTGGGAATTTTTATACCGTTGAAAATCTATGAATGTCTAGTTTTGAATGCCACTAACGGCTCTCAATTTTGACTTTTGTACAAAAAGTTATGTTTGGACAAAGGACCACTGTCCGAGTACCCTGCTATACGTTTTCAAGATTTGAATCTTTACCAAAACTCAAGTTTTGCACAACCATTCAATACAATTTTTGAAAGGCACTTTCTATACACATAATACAACATATATCCATCAATTTCACAGCCAAATAAGAATCCAAAATTTCGAAATAAAAACAGAACAACATGACCAGAATTTTCGGCCAGCTTGCCTTCACAACTTTCCTTCGATTTCTCTTCACTTTCTAACCGAAATCGTCTCACTCATCACATAAACAACCACAATCAAACATTAAAGCATCAATTCAGCTATCTTAAGGCCTCATCAAGATAGCTAGCCTATGATTTAAAGAGAAATAAATGGTTCCTCAAGTCCGCTAGCTTATAACGCGGTTACGGTTTCAAACCCATGAAGATTAACCGCTAAACTTTGAAGAAATGAAAGGATTAAAGGGATGAAGTTGTTACCCTTGAAACCCTAGATGAATATCAGATTTTTCCACCGAAAATTCTCCAAGAAAATCCACAAGATTGCTCCTTGCTCCAAGATAGAGTGGTACTCCAAGTTGTGTGCGATTTGGTGGAAGATTTGTGAGTGAAATGAAGCCAAAACAATGGAGTTTCTTCCTTCCCTTTTTCTTGTCTTGCTTTGGCCGAAAATGGAGAGAGAGAGAGATGAGAGTTGTGTGTTGTGGCTTGTCTTGGAAGCTTAGAGGGAAAACTAGTGGTTAAATTTGGCAAAAGTCAACTTTGAATAGTTGTCGCGCGAGATTTTCGTACCACCATTTTCTCTCGGGTTTGATACACTCATGCAATAATCCTCCAAGGCACTTCCTATAACACTGTAATTACTCACACTTACGAGTCTAGTATTAATTCCTCAAGTCTCTAATTAGTTGCGCGGTGTGACTTTTGAGAAATTTCGACGTGCGCGCGGTAAAAACTTAATTTGAACTCACTCACCTCTAATCCCTCAATTAACTTTTCTTAGTCTACTATTGATCATTCTTAATTCTCCAAGATTATTGCACTCTCGAATCGAGTATTGCCTCGAAGAACGTGTACTCGTTATTCCTTACTAAACAAGCCTCCGAAAAATTAAATTTGCTAACGGGACGTTTTAAAAATATAAGTGAGACATTGTTCCATGTAAATGGATTTAAAATGGTTGAAATAAATAATTCTGAGAAAACGGGTGAATAAATAATCAAATAAGCTAGTAAAATAGAATTAAAAGTAAGTAAAATTTGGGTCCTCACAGAAATCCTTGAGCCTCACTCACTTTTCTTTGTGATGGCATCATGTGTGAACATTGAGCAATGTGCAACTCATGGTTATGCTCTAAGACAAGGTCATGCACATGATACTTCATTGTCCCTCTATGCAATACGATAATCATTTTAGCTCCATACCCTATTTTCGTCGGTGCCCGTGCCCTCTTTGGCATCACATCACCTTCGTACTTGCGTTTCACACCTTCCTTGCAGCAACTATATCTCTTAGACGTAGTCACACCGTCTTTGTCTTTATTTAGATAGTCTTTGTGTACGCTGAAACCCATTTTAAAGGCATATTTGTTGTAAAATTTGTACGCATCCTCTTTACTGTTGAACTCCTTTCGTAACTCAGGGGTCTCATCTCCTGCCAATTTGCTGCAATCCATTACTTATGCACCTACCAATTATGCATCAAACACACTGAATTTGCAACAGATCATGAATAGTATGTACATAAGCGACAACATAAATGTATATTACCCTTCACAATATGTATTATGTTGTAGACATTACTCATATACCAAATCCTATTATTATGCCTATCAATATGATTAATGATTCACATCACTTTACTTTTCCTTTACGACAACGGCATTATCATGTACAAATACAACTCCATGTACACTAATTTATACGAACTGTAATGTGTTGGTCACACGATGTAAGTAAATTTTAACGGTATGTAAATTCACTCTAGTGATTATATTTAGGTTCTAGATACTTTATTTCATTGAATCTTATGTCATTCGTTAGTATCCACCACCTGAGCCAACTCCACATTTTGTACTGTTTCTACATTTTTAGGGCCAAACCAGCATTTTGTACTCATTGTAATATATTTCTTACATCATGTAATTTACTTACAACACCAGGTACACATATTTATTATTCACATATATGTCTTTTCCTTTGTTTCACCTCATTTAAATCTACATCTTCATTTTATATACACTGCATGGCCAGGAGAGGGCAAACTAAGATTGCGTGATGAACATGGACCAACTATTAGATGAACAATGATTCATACAATTGTAATGCGGTGCCTATAACCTGTAACTTATTTACAATAGGATGTACATTCATTCACTTATTAAATGTGACTTTGTTTCTCTCATCTTTCCCTAATTCCGCTCGACGCTTTACTTGAATATATACCCCTGGGTCTTCGGATAAGTACTATCCCATTATAGTCCATCACTGAAAAGTTGAACGCTCACACACACACACACATACGGTACAACTTCACTATTCTTCTATCATCTTCATATTATGTCTTTAGTGACTCTAGTTTCATCTTTCATTTTACAAATGTGCATTGGGTGACAAATGATTGGCCATAGTTATTGACATGGTTCAGTCACGTTACCTTGGTCTGCTAATACACTTTATGTTTTACCGAACTCGGAGAGCGCAGTTGCTTCTGCTATTAAGTTGCACGACAAATATGGCAACGTGAGATGATGAATTTCCTTTGTTCGTTTCTACATTGCCGCCTGCCTTGCACGCATTCAAAATGGAT
The DNA here is from genome assembly GCA_023065735.1 of Coffea humblotiana. Classification (NCBI taxonomy): domain Eukaryota; kingdom Viridiplantae; phylum Streptophyta; class Magnoliopsida; order Gentianales; family Rubiaceae; genus Coffea; species Coffea humblotiana. The sequence continues at coordinate 5,358 of JACYVW010000122.1, forward strand.
ACCCAATTTCAAAATGTATACAACACTCTCCCTGCACTGTTTGCTTTCTTCCTTATTCACGCAACACCATACCCCAACTCTCTCCACCCAGTTTCCTGTCAATTGCTACATTGACATACCAAACTTACTCTTTTTGCTCAGTTTTGTTTTGTGCAGCTAATTCAAATTTTCAACTTGATTTTCAAAATTTCAATTCTTCTATTTGCTCTAAACGGATCCCGTTAGGGCTAAACTTTTTTTTTGAAACGGCGTCGTTTTTTGCCCCTGCTGAAGGCTTCCTGACGTGGATCATTTCTTGCCTCACGTTTGTGCTTGTGAGGAGACAGCTCGGGAACGGTCCATCTGATGACCGTTCCCGCCCCTAATCCTTGTCAAGTGGGGTAAATTCAATGTTCCATCACTGGAAACTTTTATTGTAGGCACAGTACTGTCTTTTTATTGTAGGATGTGCAATAGGAAGCTAACACATAAGGGCTGCTAGCCAAAGGAATTGGCGTGTGGTCCAGAATTGGCTAAGAGCCAAAGTAAAGACCCACGCGCACTTGGGGGACAGTTGGGTGTCTCAGGAGTATAGTTATTAAACCCGACCCAGTCCGGCGGTTCAAAAAATGTTTAGAAGATGTTCCAATGCTAATTCAAACCTCGGACCTCAAGCATAAAGGCTAAGCACACTCACCACTAGCCCAACAGCTCATTTGGTACTTATTCACTCCTTCTATATTATATATTAGATTTTTATTCTTATACAAAATTTGTTTGGAATCTTTTAATAAAATTTTATTATTCCCTAAATTATATAAATTATGAAATGGATTTAAAAAATAACATATTACACAATTCATTTTAAAGACAAATATTATTCTTAATAATTTTTTGCACTTAAAATTCGTAAATAAATTAGATAATTACACTTAGATAAAATTTTATACTTAAAGTTTGGTGGATTACTAATTAAATTTAGGTTTTGTTAATTCTTACAAGAATTAATGATTCTATAATAAATTGGACTAACTGAGTATTTACTATAACATAGTTTATTATAGTTTCAACCATATCAAAAATTATGAAACATAATATTTAAATATATGTAGTGACCCACCGGTTGGACCACTCACCCAATGGTTAAACCAGTAATCCGTTGACCCACCTCTTTCACCGAGTTCCTCCCCTAGCCGGGTTTAATAACTATGCTCAGGAGTATAAAGAGGAATACATAGAAGATGTGCAGGAAACTATGGGTTGCTACCCACTATGACGTCATTTATAAGTGGGACTGAAGTTGCAAACACAGTCTAGTTAATGGGTGTCCATTAATACAAAGAAAGTTATCATAATTGATTGAATTTTAGCATTTTAGAGGTGATATTTTTAGTTTTAAGAGGTGATATCTTTTTTGCTTTGCAAATGATTAAAAAAGACCATTTCGAATAAACCAATAAAGGTGGGGTTAAAGTTTAATTTTTTGTACTTGAATTTCATCTCTTCTTATTCTCCTCCTATTTGGTTTAGGTGTCTTTTTCTTTTGCAACATTAATTTAGAAATCCAATAATTCATTTTAATAAAACTAACAACTAAAGTGTGGCTAACTTTGCGCTTTATTTTTTCTTTGGATAATACTTTCAAGGTTGTTAAAGTAACTTATTTTTATACTTTTATTTCTTTTTAACTACAAAGAGATAGCATGTAGCGAAATTTTAAACTAAACCAAATCAAGACTTTTATGGCTTAAAAAAAGGAAAAAAATTATGACTTTGAAAATTTTTATCCTTCACAAAATGACAAATTGAAAGGAAAAATTAAATTTATTTTGGAAGAAAACATAGAATAATAAAAATTTTAAGACTTGTAAAAAAGAAAAGAAAATAAATAAATTCAAAAAATTGGCAAAACAAGAAAGTACTCTCGAGGTAAATTTTAAACAAATTCCTTTAATTAAACAAATTGTATGTGCTTGGTTTGGTAGGTTTCTTTTTCTTTTATTTGATAAATTAATTTAACACACTTCTCATGACTTTTGACAACACTAGTCAAAACTAAATCAATGATTTCTTTGTGAAACCACATAGAGGACTAAAATGTTTCAAACCTCCAATATAAGAATATTTTCAATTGAAGTAAGGGTAAAATACAGAAAACCCCCTTATAGTTTGGAGTTTGGACACAATATCCACTTTTTTGTTTAAAAATCCCTCGTGCTTTGGACTGTCTTGGATTTGGCCTAGAAACCAGCTATGTAACGGGTAAATTTTGTTTTTTGCTATCTATATTTGGTTGGATTCCATATTTGCCCCGGATGTGTAATTCGAGTGAAAACTAATGAAGTAAAAGAGGATAGTGAAGCCTCCATCTAAAGATAACTAGAAAATTTCATGAAATGAATGAAAGATACAAAGATAAATGCCAAGGTAGAATGTATGATACTTCATTCCTCAAAGCAAATGGTGTCTAGCTTACAAAAACAAATGTAAGGCAAGCACAAGTGTTTCTCATCCAAATCTAGCACCAACAAAACAAAGCCAATTGATTAATACCTAAAGGCAAAATATCCAGCAAATCCTAAAACATGTTCTAAGTATTACAACCCTGTCACAAAAAGTGATGAATAGGCTCCAATTAACTAGTTATATCAACATGACAAAAGAGGATCAAACATCTCATTTTCTAGCTCTCTTGGAGCTTGAATTTGCCAGCCTGGACCTCCCACTGGCAGGTAGCACAGGTTCTCTTGGAGGACTTGCTCTAGTTGCTCCCCTGTTTGCTGCCTCCACTACTGCCAGGTCCGGCTGTGTTTGTAACATTTGTACTTGTAGTAGCAGGATGTGATGTAGGAGCTGTTGATGTGGATGTTGAACCTTTAAGACCAGTTTTAGGTGCCTAGAATTTAAGGAAAAAGAAAGATGAAAATAACCGAAGTTCATAGTGAAAAGAAATAGGGAAAATAGGATTTTTATTTCCAAATAAGCCGAAGTTCATATTGTTGTATGATACAGTATATGTTTTGGTATGATATTTTTAGTTTGGTAGGTATCGTTATTTCTTTTACAATGTTATTAGTTGATGGAACGTAAGGGGAATCAAGTGAAATAAATCTGGCATTTAATGAAGATGTAATACCTATAAAATTAAAAGTCGGACCAAAAGTGGGCAAAAAAGTGGGATTAGATGATTGGGTCAATAAGATAATGAAATGAGATAAGTTAGATAATTGGACAAGCATAAAGAGATAAGCATTTGTAAAACGTGAGAGTAGTTAGTAATTGCAAAAGGGGCTAGTACAGTTACGATGTACTGTGCAATTGTTGGGCTTTATAAATGATTGATTTTATATTTACATGTTTATCTGATGGAACTTTCATATCAAACATATTTGAAATTGAGTTAGTTACTCATGCAAAATAGTACCTTGTTGAATGTCTCATTTTTCTTATCTTCTTTCTTTTAGTTGTTGTATCATTTAGCTAGATATGAATAATAATACACCTTATAATATAGTAAAGTACACTATTATATTGGAGCAATTAATATCAACGAATTTGGTATTCCTTTCTAACATAGTGACGTATTCTACTAGATTGTATAACGTAACAATATTCATATTCACCAGAATATGCTAAATAGTACAACTAAAAAATAAATATAAAATAAGTGAGAAATGCCATAAGGTACTCTTTTCCACAAATAATTAGCTCAATTTCATATTATATTCCATGTGAAATGGTCAACCGCATGCATAATCAAGAAACTCCTAAATACTCTTAAAGTCACACTAAATTGCTCTCAAGTTTGTGCACTCCTCCAGTGTAATGGTGTGTTTTATTATACTGTATGATATATTCCATATCTAGTAAATAATATTACATAGTACAACAACTAAAAGAAAGAATATAAGAAAAGCGTGAAATACAAGGTATTCTTTTACATGAGTAATTAACTCAACTTCAAATATGTTTGATATAAGAAAGTCAACCACATATATAACTAAACTCCATGATTCTTTGAACACTTACTAAATTGCTGCTTGAGTTGGATGTAATTCGTACCAACTAAGTTGGTAATCTTGTCAACATAGTAGTGTATTTTGTTGCATTGTATGGTGTACCAATAATCATATCTATCGAAAGATACTATATGTTACAATAACTAAAAGAAACAAGATATGATGAGTGTGAAATTCAATAAAGCACTATTTTTCATGAGTAATTGACTTAATACCAGAATGTATTTAATATAAGAAGGTCAACCATACATGTAATTAAGAGACCAATAGATGCTTTAACTTGTGCTAAATTTCTTCATTAGTTGCCAGAATAATTTATATTAACTTAGTTGGTGCTCTTCTTCAATGTAGTTGTGTACTTTATAGATTCTATGGCATTTCAATATTCATATTTATCAAAAGGAACTAAATGGTATAACAAAAATGAAGAAGCTAAGATGACTGCAATTGCAACAAGATAACCTTTTGCATGAGTAATTGATTTAGTCTCATAATGTATTTGATGTAAGATGGTCAACCACATGTATAACCAAGAGACCCCTAAATACTTTGAATTCATACTACATTGCTCCCTTAGTTCAAGAGCAATTCATATCAATTATATCAATTATGTTGGTATTCTTCTCTAATATAATATTATACTGTACGAAATTGAATAATGTAACAATATTCATATCTACTAAAAAATACAAATTGGAACAACTAAAAGAAAGAAGATAAAATTAAGGGTTAATTGCAATTTGCACCTTTGAACTATCACCAAATGGTAGTGTGCACCCTAAACTTTTAATTGCAGCAATCTAGTGCCTTCAACTATCCATTTTTGGCACATTTGAAAATCATGTTAACTCAGGAGACAAAAAGAAGCGATGTGACCGGTTTACCCAAAATTTATTTCTGAACTTCCAAAACTACCCCATAGCAGCCAAATCTATAGGAAACCCTATAGTTTATCCCGCCTCAACTTATTCATATTTATGGTTTTCTGTCGTACTCGCTTATTTCTTTTAGATGCTCAAATACTACTTTTTTAGCAAAAAACAAAAGAAAGGCATTATTATTTAAGTGTTAGATCTTACTGTGTTTGAATAGCTTGATCGGTTGGCAAGACAAAGGCTGAGAAAGAGTAGTGTTGAAATCAAGACAAAGGTAATACAATTTTTTGATTTCATGCATGGTGTCTGCATGAAGCTACCGCTTTGGATTAAGCGATTTTGTTGTGAATCTAGATATATGTGTGGAATATGATTTTTTCGATTTCATGCATTGGTTATAGGTTTACCAGTGGTCCAATGAAAAAAAAAGTTATTGTTCTTGTAGATAATGTTTCCTTTGTGCATGAGTCCCGTGAGCATAATATTTTATGATTTGATCATGTAATCAAGAACTTGGAACCATAAACAAGTATATTAATTATAGTTTTAATAGCTACTGTTTTCATAGCTACTGTTTTCAGTTGTGTGTGTCTTTGCATGCAGAAAACATGGTTGATACTCAATTTGTACTCAAAATCCATCATGGAGGCATGTTGGTGAGGGGAGCAATAACAAAATATGTAGAGGGAACTATAGCATTCACCCACATAGACCCTGATAGGTGTAGTATTCTTGATGTGCAAGAAGAAGCTGAAAGAATAGGTTATAAATCTGGAGAATACAACATGTACTTTTTAGTCCCAGATAGTGACTTGGATGGTGGACTCAGGCTCTTAGCTGGGGACATTGATGTGATGGACATGTGTGCCATGTATAATGGTAGGAAAACAATTTTGATTTACATAGAAAAGTTGCATCTCGATGTTCCTATGACTGATATTGAGGTTGTGAATGACGTTGAAACTGATATGGGCCTTATCAATGAAGGGTTAATTGATAATGGCAGTTCTGAATCTGTTAGTGAAGACACTAGGAGTATTTCAACTGAAGATATGTTGTATTTTAATGATGGAGACATTTATGATGATGAATTCACCAACATAACAAAGACAAAGAAAAAAGAGTGTAGTGCTGCACCTTTCAGCATAGAGCAGCAAATTGCCATCAACACTAATGACTATGACAGTTGTGAGACTAGTTTGGGACAATATAGATGCTCCATTGAATTCTGATGATGAAAGTTTTGAAAGGAAATTTCCAGTCTTTGATGCAAAGAAAGATATGTCAATCCTGTTCTAAAGTTAGGGATGAAATTCACAGATGGTAAACTATTTAGGGCAGCACTCAGAGAAAACTCAATTAGAAATGGTTATGAATTCAAGTTCAAGAAAAATGATAGCAATAAGGTTACCGTAGTGTGTGTTGAAGAGGAATGCCCTTGGAGAATCCATGCATCTAAGTTACAAGACAGCAGCACTTTTCAAATTAAGAATATGACTGAACACATTGTGCATCCTAGAAAGTTTAAAATGAATGCTGTGACTTCTACTTGGCTAGCTGAAAAATACATGGACAGGTTGATTGATGATCCAAAAATGGATGTTACAGCTCTTATGAAGGCTGCAAAAAGGGATTTTAGTGTATTTGTATCCTTAGACCAAGCGTACAGAGCAAAGTGGAAAGCCAAGAAGAGAATTGAAGGAGATCATGAGAATCAATATTTGAAGGTTAGATCTTATTGTGAGATGGTAATGAGGCAGAACAATGGAAGTGTGGCTAAAGTTGAGGTTCAAAGAACAATACCTACTGCACCTGCACATTTTCAGAGAATGTTCATTATGTTTGATGCACAAAAAAGGGGATTTTTGGCTGGGTGTAGGCCTGTCATAGGCTTGGATGCATGTCACTTGAAAGGGCCATTTGGAGGTCAATTGATTGCTGCAGTGAGCAGAGATGCAAACAACCAAATGTATCCACTTGCCATGGCTGTAGTAGAAGCTGAATGCAAAGATTCTTGGATGTGGTTCCTCAAATTGATGATTGATATACTTGGAAGACCAGAAGATATGGGGTGGGTATTTATATCAGATAGGCAAAAGGTAATTCTACTCATTCAATTTTTTTAAAAAATGTTTTGTTCTTTCATATGGTATTCTTGGTTTTCTTAATTCTGTGAATATTTAATTTTTTTTAGGGACTTGTTGAGACTTTCAATGAAATCATGCCCAGAGCAGAACATAGGTTCTGCGTTAGACACTTGTATGCAAATTTTAAACTATTGTATAAAGGAAATGACTTGAAGGAACTACTCTGGCTTGCTGCATCAGCATATACTATGAAGGAATTCAAGCAGCATATGAATGCTTTGAAGAGTATAAACCAAGCTGCCTATGACTGGTTGATGAAGATTCCTCCAAACACATGGGCTAGATCTCACTTCTCATGTAGGCCTAAGTGTGATTATTAAGCAACAATGTGTGTGAGTCTTTCAACCAATTTATTAAAGAATCAAGGGACAAGCCTATACTCACTATGATGGAAATGATCAGGAGGCAACTGATGAAAAGATTTCAAGAGAAAAGGGAGGCACTGACTACATTTACGGGTGACATTTGTCCTAGGATTATGGAGAAAATTGAGGAGGCAAGACTGGGAGCAACTACATGTGATGTTACACTTGCTGGTGAAGAGATCTTTGAGGTTGTAATTGGAGTTAAAAATGCCATTGTTGACATTGGGAAGAGATCTTGTAGTTGCAGAAAATATGATCTAACTGGAATACCATGTGTTCACGCAGCTGCAGCTCTTATGCATATGAACGTTAATATTCTAGACTATGTTCATCCCTGGTATAGCAAACATGCATATGGACTGACATATCAGCACATGATCACACCTATTCCTGATGAAAGCATGTGGGTTGAAGATGAATATGATCTTATTTTGCCGCCCTTTCAGAGAACCAAACCTGGTAGGCCAAAAAAGTTAAGAAAGAAAGCACCAGATGAGCTGAAAAGTGCTACTTCAATTAGTAGGCACTATGAACGAGCAAAATGTGGTAACTGTGGTGCATATGGACACAATAAGAGAAGATGCAAAGAACCTCCTAAACAGGTTAAGTCTTTTAATACACCCACTTTATTTTGTCATAGTATGTTTTGATCATATTTTAATTTCAAACTATTTGTTTTTTGCTTGGTTAGGATGCTAACAAAGGGAAGAAATCAGATACTGTTGGCAATAGGAAGGACAAGGGTAAGGGAAAAGTCATAGAAACTGGAGTTGAAACAATTGACATTCCCGTCACCTATGCTAGAGGTAGAGGTGCAACTAGAGGAGTACATAGAGGTAGAGGTGTTGGCAGAGGAAGGGGAAGAATTTGTGGAGGAGGTAATCCTCTTGGTCTTGATGGATTGCCATTCACTGGTGAGTCCCCTATAAGTCGGAAAAGAGGAAGCTCGTATGGTGTGGGAAGGAATTATTCAAGACTTGGAAACAAAAAAACCAACCAAAATGCTTCTGCTTGTCTAAATCAGCCAAGGGCCCGACAACCAACCCAGAATGTTGCAACTCAAGGGTCCCAACTAGGTGCAAATCAGTCCAACTCTGCAGCTCCAATGTACCCTCAACCGGTCCAACTATTTCAACCCCCTCATCCAGTTTCAAATACTCAGGTATTTGGTTACTTCAATATATCATGTTAAAGGCGAATATGGAAATAATAATGATTTTTTACATTCACTTGAACTGTACAGGTCATTATAAGGCAAACAAGGTTTGGGAAAGCAATGTTCAAGCAAACTCCAGTTTCTGGTGGCAATTCAGGACAAAGAGCTGTAGTTGGAGCAAGTTCTAGTCAAGTGTCCAGTAACATTACACCTTCAGACAAGGGGCCATTTCAATCCAACTCAGAATATGCTAGTTTCTGAGCACCTCCATCGACTGTTCTGCAGACTTTTTGTAGTTAAAATTTGGTGTCTTTTGTTTAGGACTTCAGTTTTGTGTGGGAACTTATTATCCTTATTTATGTCGTCTACTTTGCCAGCTTTACTGCTAAAACTATGCTGGATTAGTATGCTTTTGATTTAGTATTTAGCTGTTGGATTGCTTTAAATAATGATGGATTTGTTATCCAAAACAAATATGCTATAAATAAAATCAGCGTGATTGCACCTCTCACAATTCCCTATTTTAATACACTGTGATCATGTCAGAAGTGTTCAAAAAACAAGTTCAGATGTTGCTGTCATTAATTCATCAAGGTTTGAAGTTCCAAAATTTTTTTCGTGTACCAGTTCAGAACATTTGTCCTTGATGCTTCTTCTTAGTTGTCACTGAAAAGATACATAACTTTTGGGGCTGCAAAAGATGGAAACGTGGGGAGTGCGTGCTGCCTAGTGGACCATATGAGCAGAGCAAACAATGATTTTGGACTTGGGAAGGACTTTCGTCTACTACTTCAATGTTTAATCACCATTATTAGCATTCAATATTCAACATTGTCAAGCTGGCCTAGTTTGGAGGAGAGGGCCCCTCCCAAGTCATATAGCAGAAACGGGACAGGGATAATTCTTATTCCAATGCATCTTTTGTCATTCTCAATAATTCCTTCTAAAATACTCCAGACTTCCAGCTTTGATCAATTATGTGGACATCATCTCTTTTCATATTGGGTGATGATTTCTGTGATGATTTCATATTGGGTGATGATTTTGGCAACAGAGAAATGAGGGTATATTGGCCTATGATTTGACTATGATTTGGATAAGGATTTCTCACAGAAGAATTCTCGGTCGGATAATGGTATTTCAAAGTCAAACAGAATTGTTGGAGACAATGCCTCAATGGCGCCTTTTAGCAGATTGGCATTCGGTGATAAGAGAAAGCTTCTAGACCTTGTCACTGGTCAAGTCCGGTTGCAGGTCCCAGACGCAAAAAATTCACTCCTGTTTCCTCGTTTAAGGGGTGATGTTGATATACCACAGGATATAGCACTCCTATTTGAAAGAAGATTGCAGATTATGCAGATGTATAATCTTGGTAGCAGCCCCGGTGATAGGAAAGCTGGTGCCAGATTGCTGTTGGATCCTACTCAATTAGAAATGAGTGAAGTCAGAAAGAGTATAAATTGTACACATGGCTGTGAAACTTCATGGTATGGTGATGGCAGCCGGACTCAGTGCATGAAAAAGAAAACTCTTAGTGGATATTTCAGGGATAGTTTTAGGCATATGCTGGGGAAATTGAGATTAAGGATGAAGATGGGCGGCAATGGTTATCTGATAAAGAGGGGTATTTTGGGGACCAAAAAAGTCAAGGGTTCAAAATGTCTTTTTATTATTTCTGGATTGAATGATTTTGATTGAATTTGCCGGAAATTGATTTTTATGTAGTGATCTGCAAAAGATTAATAGTTGAAGGCACTAAATTGCTGCAATTAAAAGTTTGGGGTGCACACTACAATTCGGTGATAGTTTGAAGATGCAAACTGCAATTGACCCTAAAATTAATGCATTAATCAGTATGCCAATATTCATATCTACAAGGTACATTAATCAGTCTTTAAAATATGCTTGCAATTGCATAGATATATATCTTCTTCGTGTTTGTAAATTCAATTTTTCAGTTGATGAGCACATATTCTTAATCATGTACAGTGAATACTGTTTAATACATATACATTTCGAAACCAAAAAAAAAAGGAAAAAACAACCATCACATATTAATTAATGTAACACATAATTGAGTCTTAGATGGCTTATGTCACAAAAGTGCGCATGATTTTATTGTTATTAGTATCCAAAAAAAAAATTACAAGTGCTAGTTAAGAAATTATCAAATACTAGTATTAATCTTTTAATCATACAAATATACAAAGAATAACATGTAGTTGACGGTCTTACATTAAATCGATACCTAATATAATTTTAAAAAATGCTATTGTTCTGGATCAGAATACAGACTTGGCTAATATGAAGCACAAGCACCCTACCTAAGAGAGCAATTTAATAAAAATTTAAAGTATTCAACAGCCATTGGTTATGCACATGGTTGATCTTCTCATGGTATATATATACTATGATGCTGAGTCAATTATTATGCAAAAGAGTACCTTATTGCATTTCACATTTATCTTACATTCTTTCTTTTGGTTGTATCTTTTAGTATCTTTTGGTGGATACAAATATCGATATGCAATATAATTTAGTAAAGTATACTACTATGTTGGAAAAGAACATTGACTTGGTAGATATGATAATTAGTACACTAAACAATACAATAAAGTACACCATTATACTACAGGAGAACATCGATTTGGTTGATATGAATTGTTCCTGAGTCAATTGCTCATACAAAAGAGTATCTTGTTGCATTTTATAGTTATCTTATTTTGTTAGGGACATCGTATAGTTTGATTCGGTTGTTGCACTTTTTATATTATTTGGTATATAATTACATTGCATTATTGTATTCAAGCTAAAAGGATGTATATCAATAAAATATTTGACATACATTCAATACAATATTATGATGCATTTGTACACCAAAAAAAAAATTTAACATATACAACAATTGAACGAAATTACACAAAATACAATTATATTGAATCCTTGTCCACTGCTCAGGAAGATGGCCAATGCAGTTAGGGTCTAGTATGGAAAAATATCCAATATGATGAAGGCCTTTAGTCTACAGACAAGTTGACCGTCCATTATAGTTGGACTGGCAGAATATCCAAGCTATGAAATGTCTCTATATATGTCAAGAGATTCCTAAAGACGTTACTGATTTCTATAGTTTTCTTGACTGTTCTCGTCTTAGACGAGATTGTGAGCCTTCTCAGGTGGACATCCCCAGCACCGCATTGCGGGACCTGTTCATCGATTCAATAGCCAGGTCAGGGTGCTCAATGGCAGCTAGGCATATTCCAAATGGCAGCCATTCTACGTCCCTCTTGATGTTGTACAGTATGTAATTAAAAAATGTATATAGAAGAAGTGTGGTTCACTTCTGACACACATCAACTGAGCATATTGGCAATCGGCTATGGTACATCAATCATACTTACGATGTGTAGCATTAACCAACATCAACTAAGGTAGCACGCCATGACCTCTTGAATGCTAATATCTTACAAACAAATCATGGAGGCCTCCACCACTGTACTAATAAGCTTACTGGCCAACATGGTTGGGTCGGGAGTGCCGAGGTCAATGGAACATCTCAATCAATGTCAAGAGATTCCTAAAGGTAATTATTGGTTTTTATTGCTTTGTTGACTTTCCTCGTCTTGAGTGGATTGTGAGCCATACTCGGGTAGAATGTCCCTGGCACCATACTGCTTGACCGGTCCAACGACTCTGTGATTAGGTCGATGCACTCGATGACTATCGAGATCATTGCAAACGGTAGCCATAATGCAATCCCTCTTTTTATTGTACCATGTAGCATTTAAAGGTGTATACTTGTGTTAAATGTGATTTTTTATTTCGGTACACGTGGATTAAGTACATCGTTCATCATTTATGGCACATCATTAATGCTTTTCATGTACAACACTAACAAACCCTAGTTGAACCCCCCCGTCAATGACCCCCTAGACACAAATATCTTGCAAACAAACCGCAGAGTCCTCTGCAAGTATCAACCCAAGTTGATTATTCAAAATGGTTGAGTTGAGAGTTTCAAGGTTAGTGCAATATCTCTATCATGTGCCAAGATGTTCCTAAGGCAATTATCGGAATCTATCGTTTCATTGACTTTTCTTGTCTTGGGCAGGATTGTGAGCCATTCTCGGGCGTAATGTCCCTAGCATCACATTGGTTGAACTTTCCACTTACTCTACGGCTGTTTTGCCACAAAATGGTCACATTTTTACTCATTATGTTACAAAATTTGAGAACAACTACTACTTTTTTAAAGCAAAATATGAAATTTGGATAGTGAGGAAAAAACATACAATAACAGAAAGGCCTAAATTTGAAGTTCTAACTCTTCAAGGTATATCAATTAGTCCTTAAATTATGCCTGCAATTGCATAGCTATACACCTTCTTCTCGAGCTTGTAAATTCAATTTTTTAGTTGATAAGCACAACTTCTTATTCATATAAAATGAGCAATGTATAATATGCATACACTTTGAAACCAAAAAAAAATCTATCACATATTAATTAATGTAACATATAATTGAGTTTTAGATGGTTCGTGTCACAAAAAGTGCACATGATTTTATTGTTATTGGTATTCGAAAAAAAGAAGAATTACCAAGTGCTAGTTAAGAAATTATGAAATACTAGCTTTAATCTTTTAATCATACAAATATACAGAGAATAACATGCTGTTGACCTTTTCACATTAAATTGATACCTTATGCAATTCAAAAAAAAATGCTACTATGCTAGATAAGAATACAATCTTGGTTGATGTGAAGCATGTGCATCCTAGCCAAGGGAGCAATTTAGTGAAAATTTAAAGTATTCAACGGCTTCTTAGTTATGTGTATGGTTGATCTTTTCACATCATATATATGCTATGAAGTTGAGTCAATTATTGTGCAAAAGAATACCTTGTTGCATTTCACACTTATCTTATTTTCCTAGGGACTTGGTGCGATTTGGTCCAGCTATTGTACTTTTTACATTACTTGGTCATAATTACATTATATTATTGTATTCATGGTAAACATGGTGTACATGAATAAAATATTTGACATATATTAGTATAACATTATGTTGTATTGTACATAAAAAATTCAAACATGTACAATAATTGAACAAAATCTCACATAATACAATTGTATTGAATCCTTGTTCACCACTTTGAGAGAGGGGCCGGTGCAATTGGGGTCTGGTCTAGTTTGGTCAAGTTGTTATACTTTTTGCATTACTTAGTGTATGGTGTGCGACTAGGGATTGCATGGAGTTCTCCAGGTTGCACTTTGAGTCGGATTCTTTGATGCTTGTCTAGATGTTTAACGAGCAGGTGAAATGCCCGTGGAATTTGCAGAAGAGCTACAAGAACTTATGTGTTATCAGGATTCTTTTACGGTAGTATCACACAACTTTCGAGAAGCAAATAAGCCTGTGGATCGCCTTGCAAATATTGGTGCTATTTCAAGGGAGGTTGTAACATATGATTCTTTCCTGGTTCTGCCAAAATTGGTGAGAGGAGATGTTAATTTGGACAGGTTTGGATACCTTAGTTTTCGTAGAGTACAAAGAGAATAGGTCCAGATTTTCACCTTGGCTATATATCGGGAGGTAAGGTGCAGTCCCCCTCTGTGAGGACCCGTAATTTTTTTCCTATTTTATTTTATTTTACTGGATTAATTAATTATTTACTCACCCATTTTCTCTAAATATTTTATTCCAACCTTTTTAGATCCAATTACATGGAACTATGGCTTACATGTATTTTTAAAATGACTTGTTACGAAAATTAATTTTTGGAAGGCTAGATAAGTGAGAATAATGAATACGCGATTGGAATCAATAATCAATTCGAGGATACTATAAGCTTGGAAAATTGGAGACTTGTACATTTGTGACAGCCCCACCTTCCCCTAGGGCGTACCCTAAGGGTTAGCGAACTGCCTGCCCAGCTCTCGCCAGGACTGCTAACGGTCGCATACCCGCAATTCTAACCGTTTTGAAAGGTATACCGAAGTAAGGTTAACAATAAGCGCGCAAATCGAAAACGGAAAACGGAACGAACGTGAACAGTACTTGCCACGTCACAATCCGGCCGGAATCTGGCCGGATTCTTGGCCGGATTGGAGGCAGAGACCAACTCAATTTTTTTTTCAAAAGTCACCCCAAATCCAGCCGCATATCCGGCCAAGATCTGGCCGGATACCTGGCCGGATTCTGATGAACAGTGTCCGGCCAAAATTTTTTCTTTTCCAGCGTTTGACGTCCGAGCTCGTCCGAACGCGTCCCAAACACGACTAAACTTTAAATCAGCATAAACAAGTACATTTCCAAGAAAGTACATCATATATACATGAGAAAATATGTACACATAACCCACTCTAGGGTTTTCCAATCCAAAACAAATGTCCAAGTCCCACACTAGGGTTTCTAAAGTCGAGGAGCTATACAAAAGTACAAAAGAATGTCTAACTAGCTCTACTCGGTTCACAAAAGTTTGATTTCCCAAAACATGCCCTGTAAGGAAAAACAAAAGGAACGAGTGTGAGCTTTCGCCCAATGAGGTACTAAAATCATGCATTCAAAGCACACGAAGGTAGCCATGCTCAATTATACACAACTAACACACATATGGGAAACACCAAACCCATTTCAAAAGTGAAAGGATACGGGTGGCTCTCGGGAGCCAATTTCCTCTTGCAACTCTTGATCACATGCCGTTGACCCTCCGTCAACGCTCAACGGACAAGTACGACCGTAGATCACCACTTTACATCCAGTACCTTCCACCGTACATTCCCCTACCGGGCCCGAACACCTCACAGAAATCAGGGGGTAGTACTCGAGTATACCACAAAGTCGAGGAGCTAACGCTCCACTCGACACACAGTAACCTCATGGCTCGTTACCTAATCGACCGGCCCTTACCGGCTCGACTCGATGAACGGCCATTGAGGCTTGAGCTCAGTTATCACAGTAAGGTCGTAGGGTTCATGCCCCATACGACATGAAGCCAGGCACAAATCCAATTCCCACATATTCAGTCAAATTCACAAATATTCAGAAATCAGTTGTACACATAAGAGAACGAGAGCGATAAAGTACACTCTCGCCTCGAGCACAGAAACCACAGTTATCCAAATCAAGGATTCAAGTACATAACCAATTAAACACAACTCATGCATAGTACACTCACCACTTAAGTAAGTAAATCACAAGTTTTCGCCCAACGGGTGTTCGGAATCACCGGCTCGACCTACAAGAAACAAGAACTACAGTTGAGACTCGAACACGAGTCGAATGCTTCTTAAGCGAACTACTAAAGCAAAATGCAAAAATAGTCTCAAAAATGGAAAATACTTTGATTTTAAGGCCAAAGGTGTAAACAACCCCAAAACCTCACATTTTTACTCAATCACAACTTAAACGCACGAAACCCTAATTTTCTCGACACTCGGACAGCATTTTCCCCTAAAATTCAGCTTTTCCATCCTACAATCAAACATAAATTTATATCCAAACCAATCCCAATTGCCTCAAACCAATCATAAGTCACTCAATAACCTTCATTAGGGCCACAATGCCCCTCATTCACAACCAATTGCAAGATTAATAACCAACTATAGAAAAGCCCCAATTTCAAAACCCTAAAACTGAAATTTTTGTCCAAAGCTGAAATTTTCCGCAATTAACCGCAATTCACATACAAGAGCTCCAATTGGCTCAATATTGGACCATCAATCCAAGGCTAACTAACATTTATGAGATAAAACAGAAAAATTCCCCAAAAATCAGAAATTTACTCAACTTCCAAATAAACCATCAAATCATTCATAAATCAAGCTATTAAGCCACCATAGGCCACTAATTTAGCATCATTAGAACCAAAAGTGAGGTTTCCTAGCAAAATACCTCAACTTCTCAAGAAAGTTTGTAGCTTAAGTGTTCCACCACCAAAATAGCTCCACCAAGAGCTTCAAGCTTCCTTAGCAAGTGGTTTTTATGGAGTAACTTGAGATTTCAATGGTTGGGTTTCAAGATTGAGCAAGAAATGGAAGAACAAGTGAAGCTTTTCTCTCTTCTTTTCTCTCTAGAAAATTCGGCCAAAGGGAAGGAAAAATGAGAAAGAATTTGGTCAAAATTAACCTTTTGGTAAAGGTGGGAAAATGGTCAAAGTCCAACTTCAAGTCAATTCGCGACACGTGGCACCTTTTAGGTTTTAAACTTATCTTCTTGCTCACTAGGGTTAATCCATCTAGGTAACCTCTAATCACCTACTAAACACCTAGTAATTAAATCCCTTTATGCAAAACTTAACCTAATTGGCCGAATTTTTCTCACTTAACGCACTAGCGGGTCCCACGTCCACTATTCACTCCAAAAATCTCGTAAATTGACTTATACTAGAAAAATATTTTTAAAACCTTATTTACTCATAAAATGTCCAGAAAAGTTATAAATAAAGAAAATGTGGAAAACGGGTGCAAATAAATAAATTAAAGCCTAGAAATAAAGAAAATTTACGGGTTCTCACAACATTAGTCTTGAAATAGGTATTTTTATGTTTAAGCGTTCAATTATTAATTAGTGATACTATCGTTATAAGAATTTCTTGAAAATTCCACTTTATCGAGCACAAATTTGGAGCACGCGTTTTTACGGGCGCGATTTAATTGAGGGACTTTAGACCCTTATTTTTAGACCATTAAGAGTGAATAATAATAGTATGAATAGAAGTGCACTAGAGGTTTAGTGCACAAGTGAAACAAACCTGAGAGGAATCGGGCACGAAAAGCGCGCGAACGCGCACTATTGAAGAGTTGACTTTTGGACAAATTAGAGCCACACATTTAAGCTTCCTTAAGAAGCTTTTTCATCAGCAAAAACTCTTTCTCTATTGCTCCAAGACAGCCGAAACCAAGAAGAAGAAAAGAGACCAAAGTTCTTCATTTTTCCTTCATCAAATCTTCACCAAATCACTTCAAACTTTAACCACACTTTGCAATCTACTTGGAGAGCAACTGAAGCTACAAAAGAGCTTCAAATCCACGGTTTTTCTTGAGCTAAGAAGGACCGAAATTTCTGCCTTGAACATCTAGGAAAGTAAGTGACGATCAACCTTGCAAATCTTGACTTATGGAAGTTGTTTAGCACTTATGAGTTCATAATTTCTTATGGGTAGCTTATTTATGTTGGAAATTTGGTATGTGGGCTCTATGAACTCCCACTATGGCTTGATGGACTGACTTTGTGAGTTTTGATGTTAATAATGTTTGGATTGGTGCTTAAATTAGTAGAAATAAGTGATATTATGGATGATAGCTCAAAGGAGGTGAAGGGGAGAATTTTTCCATTTCTGCCCCTGTGAATGCCGTAGCCCTTGGAGCAATTTTTTTGTGGTTCTAATGACTTTTTTATGATGTATATATGTTGTGTGGGTTGTGTGGAAGGTTTCCACAAAACATTTCGTGATTTGGATGGTTAAATGTTGTGATTTCGAAAATTCATCAAAAACTGGAAACGGGTGTCCAGTGTACTCTGGCAGTGTTTTTGTTTCGGTCATAACTTTTTACTCCGATGTTGAAATTGAGTGCCGTTTGTGGAACTGGAAACTATACATTCCCATATTTCCAATGGTATAAAATACACGTCATGATTCCACCTGAGTGATCCGTACCAACCTTGTAAAGTTGCCTGTCCTGTTTTTCGTCTGTACTGGAAGCTCTGTTTTGAGCTGCGAATTGATGCTCAAAAATGATCCAGTTGTGGACAAAATTTTAAAACTATTTCTTCTGAGACATTGTAGCCTTGTAAATGTATTTTCCAACTCCACCAACCATGCTCAATTCCAAGTTGAATTGATTGAAATATGGCCAAATTACAGATCTGCATCATTGCTTGAAAACCCTCATTTTGGACTGATCAATGGACTATCTTGTTTGGGACTTGTTATTTTGAAAATTTTGGTGTCAATCACCTACCAAATGTATATTAGATGTCTCTCAAACTTTTGTTTCATAAATGGGCCAGATTTGAATCGTTTTCATTGGGCAAAATGTTTGAAAAGGAAGAAGAAAGTAAAAGACAGATTGGTCTTGGGATTTTCTTGAAATTTGGTAGTTTAGTTCACTACCTTCCCGTGTGAATTTTCAAATGAAATTTGGTAGAGGAGTAGTCCTCATATGGAAGTTGAATTGTACCAATTTTGGTGTCAATCTAAGACCATTTCGATATACAAATGATGTCCCAAAGTTGCTTTTCGAATTTGGAAAACTTTTCCTTTTCTCTTGGCCGAATAGTCAAATCTGATTTGGGAAGTTATATTTCGAAAAAACCTTGATGTCAACTACTTCTAAATTACTTATTGGATGTTTATGAAACATTAGTTTCAATATTTGAATTAATTGAAGTTGATTATGTAGAACAAAGTTTTTAAAAAGGAAAATTGAAGTACAAGGCAGATTTGCCTTGGAAATTCTTGGAACTTTAGTGACTTTGTTAACTGACTTTCTGAACGAATTTTTATATGAAATTTAACAGAGGAATAGCCCTTATATGGTAGAGTAATACTATCAAATTTGATGCCATTCTGAGTTTATTTCAATGCCCAACTGAAGTCCCAAAGTCTATGTTTCAAACATGGAAAATGGCCTAACCGTCTCAACTTTTCAATGACTTTGAGCCACCATATCTTGGTGTTCAAAACTCCGATTCTTGTTCCGCTTGTTTTGTTTTAAACTTTGATTGCAACTCTAATTGAGTTTCAAATTTGAGAGGCTAGTCCAAATTCTGTGAATGTTGCCAAATTTCCAAAGTTGGCCAAAAACCAATCCCGCAACTGCCTCGATAGCCCAAAACAGTAACTTTGAGCCAATTTTTGAAAACCTTCCCTTTGGAATCATGGAAAAGTGTTTTCGAGCAACTCTTAGTACTTTGGAAGAAGTTGCCAACGGTACCAAGTTTTCCAATTTTGGACTTGTAGAGAGTGAGATACGATTTTCCAAGATTGTGTGACAAACCCGAAACTTCCAAACTTAAACGAAATTGAGTTTTTAGAACTCATCTTTTTCCTTCGATATCACTCGATCGTTTTACACTTGATTTCAAAGATGAAAACCCGATTTCTCTTGTATTTTAAAACCCCACCTTTGAGTCTCGATTTACGAGTAATTAAGGTTCAATTCATGAATTCTCCTTAGATTGTATACTAGTACAACCTTCTTCGATAAGTAGGGGTTCTAAGTGATATTGTGTAATAGTTGATCGTTATTTGCTCAGGCGCTCAAGGGGACCTTCAAGAGGAACTCGAAGTGGACGCCTAAACACTTGTTTGAGCACTTACTCTCTTGTATTGACTAGGTGAGTGTTCCATATAGGAGTACGTGATTTGAATAGTCTATGATATGTTTACTCCATGGTCATTACGTGTCAAGTGTTACCGCACTCATTCTCATTTAAGTAAAATGTACTTGAATTACTCTATATGAAATACTTGAAATGTATATTTACATGAAGCGTTTCAATGATTGACTATGCTATGGCTGCATAAGTCGATTGGAGTGAATCTCCTCGACTCTTAAGTGGTAAAAATAGATGGCCAATTGTGAGAACTCGAGGAAGAAAAATCCGGTTTTAGGGTTTTATTGATTCGCGTGCACACAAATTCTATATTTTCTTTATTATATTCATTTTACATGTATTTTATAAGTAAATATAGTTTTAAAGTCATTTTTCTAGTATAAGTGAGTTCACGAGAAAATTGGAGCGAATAGCGGATGTGAGATCCGCTAGTGCGTTAAGTGAGAGAAATTCGGCCAATTAGGTTAAGTGGTGCAGTAAGGCATTAAATTACTGAGTGCTAAGAGATAATCAGAGGTTGGTTAGATGCTTGGTCATTAGCAAGCTAAAGGATAAGGAAAAGATCAAAAAAGGTGCCACGTGTCGCATTTCTATTGGGCCAAGTTTTGCCTAACTTTCTTACAACTTTACTAAAAGTAAAAATTGACCAAAATCATCTTCATTCTTGATGCTTCTTGGCCGAACTTCCTAGGGAAAGAAGAGAGAGAGAGTTTCAACTTTTTTCTTCAATTTCTTGTCCAAATCTCAAAATTCAACCGATAAAACTTCGAATCTCTCCGTAGAAACAGCTTATTAAGTGAGATTGAAGGTGTTTGTGGAGTGATTTTTCAAAGAGAAGCCCTAAGTTGCTACCTTTCTTGGTGATAGAGGTATATTGCTTAGAACTTCACTTTTGTCCATAATAATTGCAAATTAGTGGCTTATAATGGCTAAGGAACTTGTTTTACGGATGATTTTGTGAATTAAAGTGAAGTTTGGTGAATTTATCATTTTCTTGGGAATTTTTCTGATTTCACATGATTATCATAGTTGGCTTGAATTGATGGCTTAGTATGGTGTAATTGGGTGCTAGTATACGTTAATTGCGGTGAATTACGGAAAATTTCAGCTTTGTGCGGAAAATTTCAGCTTTCTATGAAAATTTCAGCTTTAGGGTTTGTGAATTGGGGCTTTCTTATGGTTGCTTATTTAGCTTATAATTGGCTATGATTGAAGGGTATTGTGACCCTAATGGTGTGTGGTTACTAGTCTTTGGTTGGTATATGAAATTGTGGTTGGATTGGATGAATTGTGTGATTCTTTTGTAGGGTGGAAATGCTGAAATTTAGGGGAAATGCTGTTCGATTGCCGCAAACTTTAGGGCTTGGTAAATCTAGGTTAAGAATGAGCGAATGTGAAATGCCTTAGGGTTTTCTTGAACTTTTAACCCTAAATTTGATATATTGTCCATTTTGAGCCATAATTGAGGCTATATTTGAATTTTGCTTTAATGATCCGTTTAAGAGGTACTCGACCCGTAATTGAGTTTCAATTGCATTTTTCTTAATTGTATAGGACGTGTGGGTGATCCAAGGCGTCCGTCGGACGGAAAATCTGTGAACTTACCTTTTGAATTGGTGAGTGTACTATTGCATGATTTGAATGCCTAAGTGACTACTTGTCTTTGAAACTGTGAACTGTGTGAATGAGGCGAGAGTGTACTTTACCGCTCTCGTTCTCTTACTGTATAACTGGTTTCCGATATACTTGTGAATCTGTACTGCACTGTGTTTGACTTGAAACTGTGAAACTGCACTGTGTTTGACTTGAATCATGGGGCATGAGCCCTACCACTGTACTGTGATCACTGAGCTCAAAACCCTAGTGGAAGTTACTCGAGTCGAGCCAGCAAGGGCCGGTCGATGAGGTAACGACCATAGGGTCACTGTTTGACGAGTGGAGTGTATCTCCTCGTCCCATGGTATACTCGAGTATTACCAACCACTGTTACTGTTGAGGTGTTCGGGCCCGATAAGGGGAATGTACGGTGGAAGGAACTGGGAGTAAGTGGGGTCTACGGTCATGGTACTTTCTTTATACGTTGACGGAGGGTCAACGAGGTGCGATCAAGAACTGCAAGGGGGAATTGGCTCCTGAGAGCCACCCGTATCCTTTCATTTGAACTGGTTGTGGTATTTGCATTCTGTGATTGATGGTTTGTCTAACTGGGCTTGATTACCTATGAATTTGGGGCTGCATGATTGTTAGTACCTCATTGGGCGAAAGCTCACCCCTGTTACCTTTGTTTTCCTTACAGGCATACTTTTGGAAAAGTTTTGGCTTTGAGAAACGAGTTGAGCTAGTTAGATACTTTTGTTTCTTGGTTTAGCTCCTCAAACACTAGAAGTCCTATATGTACTTTACGTGAATATTCTCCTTTGGATTGTGTATCTCGATAACGTGTATATGTAAAAGATTGTTCATGTAATTGAAGTTACTCTTTGGAATTGTACGTTTAGCCCTATCTAAGGGTCTTTTGCACTTGGTTTATCGTGTGTGACCGATTAGTAGTCCTGGCGAGAGTTGGGCAGGCAGCCCACTGATACCCTAGGGTTCGCCCTAGGGAGAGGTGGGGCTGTCACACCAATAGGCGGCCTACTAAGATGAATAATGTCTATCAATTAACCGTGACTACTTACCGTTAATCGTTAACCGTTAACCGTTAACCGTGATTACTTACCATTTACCGATTTATTTGATTATTTACTGTTTACCGATCTATTTGATTACTTACTATTTACCGATTTACTTGACTACTTGATTACTTGATTACCATGAATTCTGTATTCATATGAAATTATGGCATATTCCTTATGTGTTTGGATGTTAAGTGTTACCTATAATTGCTCTTGTGAAATTGCCAATGTTTTAAGGTGAGTGTGTACTTTATCTCACTCGACGTACTAAAATGATAAATTTTTACCGTTTATCGATTTACTTGATTACTTGTGCATGTTGTAAGCTCTAAGTTGAACTGGGCGCTGCCCTTGGTTACTAACCTGCTCGAGCCAGGACTGGGCTCGGTTGGGTAGGTTGGATGATACGAACCAAGAGACACCATTGAGAACTATTCGAGTTCCCCTAGGACCCGTAACTCGAGCACGAGCTAAGAAGATGAGGGAGGAACTCCAAGGGCTTGTTCGTGAGATACAAAGCCAAGAAATTGTTCCCAAGGTCATTGAGGGACTTGAGCATGAAGAAATGAAGGTCATCCATGTGGTGCACGTCAAAGAGAACCATGTGTGACCATTATCCAGTTACATTTGTTGTTTTAGTTAAGTCATTGTAATAAGGGCTTAATGGTCCATAGTCTTGCTTTATTACCTAAGGGATGACCTCATAAGGTTTAGTCAAGCCCACAATTCTTAGTCTTATGGAAATAGTCAAGCCCACAATTCTAGACTAGTTCTATATCATTTAGTTTTTCATCTCCATGTAAGGCTATAAACTAGCCCACACTTCCAATGGTTTTAGCATTCAATCAATAAATCAGATTTTGTGAGTTTTCTTGGTTTCTCCAAGACTTCTTGAATACCTTAGAATTTCTCTAGGTGTTCATGACTTATCAATCTAGAATCGCACTAGGTTGTGGCGTCTTCTACCATTATACCAAGGTTCGTTAACCACGTGATTAACGGGTTGAGGTCATCCGCTCCAAACTTGGTGTCCTCTTGTCGATCCTGAAGCTAATCTTTTACGGGTTTCGTCACACGGTTGGCGATGTTCGTATCAGTTGGTACTAGAGCTAGTTAAGAGGTATCACGTTATATCCCTTTATTTATTTCCTTTTCGAGTCAAGTTGTCCAAAATTCTGTCATCGTGTTCTTGCGTTATTTTTCCAGATTTGTCGCGTCATAAACTTGCGTCTAGTTGTTGTTACTTGCTGTGGTTAGCCTTGTTTTGTCCAGCCTTTTTTTTTGTGCCTTATTCTTGATTTTTTTGTTTGTGTTTGTGTCTTGTTTCTATTCTGTTATATCCATTTAATTCCAGTCTTTTGATCTATTTGTTCATCCGTGGTTACTGTTCATCCGAAAAAATCAATTTGTAGCTTGAGTTTTAGAGTCCTATCTAGTTGTTACCTTCTGTCTTGATTGAATCGTGAAATCTTGGATTGTTTGGGGAGGAAATCATCTTCAATTTTGTGTTTCTTGAATTCTGGAAATTAACATCTTGAATTCTTGAAAGAATCTTGAAGTTTCTGGGTTTTGGGAACCAAATCTTGGTAAACAGCAAGGCTGCAAAATTCCAGCTGCCAAAATCCTTGTCTTCATTACAACAACCTCTTTCTTGATCAAGAAGACGAACATTTAAACCACAAAATTTGACTCTTGAAAAGTCAGCCTTGAGTTTCCAAAACAGTCCTACCGCAACACAAATTCCTTTTGCATTCAGATTCCATCTTTGCAACCGTTGGGAAAATTCTGTCCAATCATTAATTCTGGAAATTTTCGTGCATCATTAGGTTAGTTTTAAATATCTTTCTGAATCCTCTAAGTGTCCTTTTACCTACCAAAACACTGACAAAAAATGCAGCAGCTCAAAATTCCAGTTTCGGGTAGAGTTTTGTCTAGGATCCTTAAAATTCAACTTTGAGTCTTTCATTGAGTCGTGGTCAGTCCCTTCATCTTTTGTTCTTTTTCAAAGTGTTACAATCTTGTGACCTTGGTTGGTAAGTCGAACCACACTAGAGGGAGTTCTAACTTCTTCAAGGAGTTGATCGAGGAGCCTTGGAAACACCTTGGTAAGTTCATTAGAGTGTTCAAACATGAGAGCGAGAGTAAACACTTGAGGAAGTGTGCGAGGTAAACTTTGCTTCTTTCCATTATTAGTTTTACCCTATACTTCACCATGACTAATGAGGGGGGAGCAAGCTCCCAAGCTTTTGATCTTAAACTTTTCACAGAAGCAATCAAAGGCGAATTGGGACGCATGATGGACCAAAAACTTGAACTGATGCACCAACGCATTGACAGCTTAGAGATGTCTCATGGAAGCTCCAAAGGCAGCCGTGGAAAGGCTTATGCACATGAGTCTAGCGACTCTAACTCGGACAACAACTACAAGCATAAGTAAGGTAGGTCCAAGCGAGATGCTAGGCCTTCAAGTGACCACATTCCAGGCGTAAAGATGAAAATTCCGCCCTTCCAAGGACGATCAGACCCCGATGCCTACTTAGAGTGGGAGAAGCGGATTGAACTTGTCTTCGACTGCAATACTTACTCGGAGGAGCAAAAGGTCAAGTTGGCCGTGGTCGAATTCACTGACTACGCCGTTGTGTGGTGGGATCAACTCTCTACTAGTCGAAGGAGGAGTCGTGAACCTACCATACAAACTTGGACGGAGCTAAGAAACTAATGAGAAAGTGTTTCGTACCAAGTCACTACTACCGTGACTTGTACCAAAAACTTCAAACCCTCAACCAAGGAGCACGAAGTGTCGAAGACTATCACAAGGAAATGGAAATACTCATGCTACGGGCAGACATTATGGAGGATCGAGAAGCAACAATGGCACGCTTCTTGAACGGACTAAGGCCCGAAATCGCTGACCAAGTGGAGTTACACCACTATGTGGAACTTGGGGACTTGGTGGAGAAGGCCATCAAGATTGAAAGGAGGATTAAGAGG
This sequence comes from Coffea humblotiana, assembly GCA_023065735.1. Classification (NCBI taxonomy): domain Eukaryota; kingdom Viridiplantae; phylum Streptophyta; class Magnoliopsida; order Gentianales; family Rubiaceae; genus Coffea; species Coffea humblotiana. The sequence goes on from JACYVW010000122.1 coordinate 30,906, forward strand.
AGGGGTTCGATTCGGAGTTACTCCAACTTTTCACCCTCTTATCCCCGAACAACACCACCAAAGAAGGAGGATAAAGGGCCGAGTAATTCCACTCCTTCAAGACCGAGGTCGGATATGACAAAGTGGGAGTCTAAGGCAACACCAAAGACTGCCATTGAGTCGAGTATGGGGCGAAATCGAGATACTAGATGCTTCAAATGCCAAGGCCGAGGGCATATTGCTAGCCAATGTCCGAACCAACGCACTATGATCATCTTACCCAATGGTGAGTTTCTCACCGATAATGAAGATGAGAAGGAAGAGTTGCCATCCCTTGAGGAAGAAGAGGAAGAAGAGGAGGCATTGCCTGTCGATGAACGAGTTGGACTCGTTGTTAGACGAGCCTTAACAACCCAAGTGAAAGCCGCTGACCATGCACAAAGGGAGAACATTTTCTACACCCGTTGCTATATCAAAGGCAAGGTATGTAGTTTGATCATAGATGGAGGTAGTTGTGCTAACGTCGCTAGTGCCTTGATGGTGGAGAAACTAGCACTACCCACTCTACGACATCCAACACCTTATCGTTTGCAATGGTTGAACGATAGTGGGGATGTTCGTGTGACCAAGCAAGTCCAAGTACCTTTCCGAATTGGAAAGTATGAGGACGTGGTGTTATGCGACGTGGTTCCGATGCAAGCATGTCACATACTATTGGGGAGACCATGGCAATTCGACAAGGGAGTTACATTTGATGGCATTACCAATAAATACTCCTTCAAACAAGGCGAAAAGAGGATTGTGCTTGTGCCACTCACTCCTAGCCAAGTTCGTGAAGATCAAGAGAGCTTGATCAAGGAGAGTGAGCTCGAGAATGAGAAGAAAAAAATAGAAAAAGCCGAGAGCTCAACAGAAAATGATAAGGCCGAGAAAATTGAGAGGAAAAAGACATATGGTGAGCCGGCCAAAATTGAAAAGAGAGAGAAAAGGCAAAATCTATTGATAAAAGCCAATGTAGTAAGAAAAGCTTTGAGTGTTAATACACCCATCTTTGTACTTTTGTGCAAAGAGGTGTTGGTTGTTACAAGCGATCTTACTAACACTCTACCATCTAGTATTATCTCTCTTTTGCAGGATTATGAGGATGTCTTCCCCGATGAAATTCCAAATGGACTACCACCAATAAGAGGAATTGAGCATCAAATTGACTTGGTTCCAGGTGCCCCACTTCCTAACAGACCAGCCTACAAAATGGGACCAGATGAGACAATGGAGCTCCAACGCCAAATCGAAGAGCTTCTAACAAAGGGATGGGCACGAGAAAGCTTGAGCCCATGTGCGGTTCCCGTCATCTTGGTGCCTAAAAAGGATGGAAGTTGGCGAATGTGCACTGACTGTAGGGCCGTCAATGCAATAACGGTAAAATATCGTCACCCTATTCCTAGACTTGATGATATGTTAGATGAGCTATATGGTGCTGTGATTTTCACTAAAATTGATCTAAAAAGCGGTTATCATCAAATTAGGATGAAAGAGGGGGATGAATGGAAAACGGCCTTTAAAACCAAACATGGCTTGTACGAGTGGTTAGTTATGCCATTTGGACTAACTAATGCACCTAGTACATTCATGAGGTTGATGAACCATGTACTTCGTTCATTCCTTGGAAAATTTGTAGTTGTATATTTTGATGACATCCTGATTTATAGTAAGAGCCTGGATGAGCATGTTGAACATGTGAAACTTGTTCTTGATGTACTTCGACGGGAAAAGCTCTATGCTAACCTTAAGAAGTGCTCCTTTTGTACTGATCAACTTGTCTTCCTAGGCTTTGTTGTGAGTAAACAGGGAATCAAAGTGGATGAGGAGAAGGTTAAAGCAATTCGAGAATGGCCTACTCCAAGCACGGTGGGTGAGGTACGCAGCTTCCATGGTCTTGCTAGTTTTTATAGACGATTTGTTAAAGATTTTAGTACCATTGCTGCACCTCTAACTGCTGTAATTAAGAAAAATGAGCCATTTGTGTGGGGTGATGCTCAAGAACGTGCTTTCCAAATGCTTAAACATCAACTCACACACGCACCACTGCTTGCATTGCCATGCTTTGACAAGATGTTTGAAATAGAGTGTGATGCATCTGGAGTAGGTATTGGAGCTGTCCTAATGCAAGAGGGCAAACCAATTGCATACTTTAGTGAAAAACTCACTGGGGCAGCTTTGAACTATTCCACTTATGATAAGGAGTTGTACTCCTTAATCCGTGCTTTAGAAACTTGGCAACATTACTTGAGACCAAGAGAATTTGTCATACACACTGACCATGAGTCGCTTAAGCACATTAAGTCACAACACAAGTTGAATAAGCGTCATGTTAGGTGGATTGCATTTATTGAAACCTTCCCTTATGTGATTAAGTACAAAGTGGGGAAAACTAATGTTGTTGCTGATGCATTATCACGCCGGTACTCTTTGCTCACTCAACTTGATGCAAGGTTGTTAGGATTTGAGTTAGTTAAAGAATTATACACCAATGACCCAGATTTCTCAGGTATTTATGACTCTTGTGGTTCAGCAACTCAAGGTAAATTCTACATCCTTGATGGATTTCTTTTCTACCTCAATCGACTGTGTATACCTAACTGCTCTATTCGCTCTTTACTTGTTAGGGAAGCACACGGAGGTGGCTTGATGGGACACTTTGGCGTGGCTAAAACCTTAGCTATCCTTCAAGAGCACTTCCATTGGCCAAGGATGAAACGAGATGTGGAACGAATGGTGGCTAAATGCATCACTTGCCACAAAGCTAAGTCTAAACTTCAACCCTATGGCCTTTATAGTCCTTTACCTGTACCTAAGGAACCTTGGACGATATTTCCATGGATTTTGTTTTAGGGTTGCCTAGGTCAAAGAGGGGAAATGATAGCATCTTTGTTGTTGTTGATAGATTTTCAAAAAATGGCACATTTTATACCATGTCACAAAACAGATGATGCATTGCACATTGCTGATTTGTTTTTCAAAGAAATCATTAGATTGCATGGCATGCCTAGGACAATTGTCTCTGATAGGGATGTCAAATTTTTGAGTTACTTTTGGAAAACTTTGTGGGGAAAATTGGGTACCAAATTGCTATTTTCTACTACTAGTCACCCACAAACTGATGGCCAAACTGAGGTTGTCAATCGCACACTATCTACACTCTTACGTGCCATCATTGGAAAAAACATTAGAACCTGGGAAGAGTGTTTACCCCATGTTGAGTTTGCATACAATCGCACGGTGCATAGTTCTACTCATTTTTCACCATTTGAAATAGTTTATGGTTTTAACCCTTTAACACCGCTAGACTTATCACCTTTACCTTCTTCTGAGCACATTAACATGGATGGTGCTAAACGAGCAGATTTTGTCAAGAAATTACACGAACAGGTACGCCTAAACATTGAGCGAAGGATGGACCAAGTTGCTCAACGGGTTAACAAGGGACGCCAACGCGTCGTGTTTGAACCTGGTGACTGGGTGTGGTTGCATCTACGCAAGGAAAGGTTCCCAGTCCAAAGGCGCAATAAATTATTTCCTCGAGGAGATGGGCCATTTCAAGTCATCAAACGCATCAATGACAATGCTTACAAACTGGACCTACCCGGTGAGTACAATGTGAGCGCTACATTCAATGTCTCTGATCTATCTCCTTTTCTTGCAGACGATGAAGCTGATTTGAGGACAAATCCTTTTCAAGAGGAGGGGGATGATACGAACCAAGAGACACCATTGAGAACTATTCGAGTTCCCCTAGGACCCGTAACTCGAGCACGAGCTAAGAAGATGAGGGAGGAACTCCAAGGGCTTGTTCGTGAGATACAAAGCCAAGAAATTGTTCCCAAGGTCATTGAGGGACTTGAGCATGAAGGAATGAAGGTCATCCATGTGGTGCACGTCAAAGAGAACCATGTGTGACCATTATCCAGTTACATTTGTTGTTTTAGTTAAGTCATTGTAATAAGGGCTTAATGGTCCATAGTCTTGCTTTATTTACCTAAGGGATGACCTCATAAGGTTTAGTCAAGCCCACAATTCTTAGTCTTATGGAAATAGTCAAGCCCACAATTCTAGACTAGTTCTATATCATTTAGTTTTTCATCTCCATGTAAGGCTATAAATAGCCCACACTTCCAATGGTTTTAGCATTCAATCAATAAATCAGATTTTGAGAGTTTTCTTGGTTTCTCCAAGACTTCTTGAATACCTTAGAATTTCTCTAGGTGTTCATGACTTATCAATCTAGAATCGCACTAGGTTGTGGCGTCTTCTACCATTATACCAAGGTTCGTTAACCACGTGATTAACGGGTTGAGGTCATCCGCTCCAAACTTGGTGTCCTCTTGTCGATCCTGAAGCTAATCTTTTACGGGTTTCGTCACACGGTTGGCGATGTTCGTATCATTGGAACCTTGGGACACCGTTTCGGTATACTCGAGTACTACCACTGGAGGGATAAGGTGATGGCCAGACAACCGAGGGAATCACTGGAGTCATAAGGTGAAGTTTGACCGAAATGGTTCCACTGGAACACCGTATCCTTCAATATGTGTTTATTTTACATAATGATAACTGTTCCATGCTAATGTGCCAATGTGCAATCTCGAACTATACCTGTGTTATGCTAAAATTAATCGTACAATGAACACCGTCTCATGCTAATGTGCCCAATATGCAACCTAGAACCATATATGTGGTATGCTCAAATTACCTAATTTATTAGAACTGCTAGAGTGTCTTGGAACCTCACTGGGCTGTGTAGCTCATTCCACGTTTTTGTTTTCCTTAACAGGGCTCGAGACCAAGAGTGCTCGTGAATATACTAGATTGTTTTCTTTGAAGACCTTAAGTTGTATTATAACGGATGGTTATAGTACATATTCTTTTGGTTTGTATTAAGCTAGAAAGCTAAGTAATTGTAAGCATGCAATATTTTGAGTACGGTAATTATATATTGAAGTTATTTGAAGTCTTTGGTGGCGAGAGCTGGGCAGGCGTCCCGCGGATACCCTTTGGTTCGCCTTAGGGAGAAGTGGGGGTGTTTACACCCTCCTTGTAATATGGTTGGAAACTGTTTATCCCCAAAACGGTTATGTCCTGTCTTGGAAACGTTTATCCCCAGAAGTTTACACCCTCAGACGTTTATCCCCAAAACGTTTATCAAGCCTCAAAGTTACAGTTTCATGAAGACAGGACATAACCAGTCTTGGTTTTTCAGCAATGTTTGGAAATTCGGTAAAATTTACAGGAAGTGAATTAGCCTCTGAAATTATAACACAACAAGAGCATCAAGTCAAGTTTCAAACACAATAAGTAGAACTAAATTTGGAGTTTTGAGCAGCAAGATACAATGGTTTGAAGTTGGCTGATTTCACAGCCTGTTCAACAATTTTCTAGTTTCCAGCTTTAACACAGTTTTGAAATTCGACCATATCTAACTCTGCACGAGTCCAAATTGAGAATGGTTTTATGGCGTTAGAAACTAGATTCAAAATTCTATAGTTCATCAGAAGAAATCATTTCCAAACTCCTTTCACAAAAGGAACAAAATTGAGGCCACAAGATGCAACTTCCCAGTTTCTTTTGGACAAACAGATAAAACAGGTCAGTCCACTTTGCCGATTCGCTACGGCTTACTCAAAATGGGATTAGCAGGGGAATTTTACACCGTTGGAAAGCTATTGATGTCTAGTTTCGAATGCTACAAACGGCACTCAATTTTGACTTTTGTACAAAGAGTTATGTTCAGACAAAGAACCAGTGGCCGGCTGGCCTGATAGCAAATTTCCAGATTTCTTCCTTTTCAAAAACCCTAGTTTTGTGTAACCAATTGAAACGATTTTGAAAGGATATTTCCACACACCTAACACAACATATATCAATCAGTTTAGCAGCCAAATAAGCAACAAAATTCGAATTCAAAGCAAGATAACAAGAACAGAAATTCGGCCAGCACCTCTCTTGGTTTTCTTCCAACTTTCACTCCCTTACCAAGCCAATCTCAAGCCTAATTCACATAAACAACAACAATCAAGCAATAACCTCAAAGTTAGCTACCTGTCGCGCCACATTTTTAAAAATTAAAAATGATTTTTATCTTAAAGAAAAATAAATAAAGAAAATGAAAGGGCCTAAATGGGACTAAAAAGTGCGACGATTTTGACCCAAAAAATAAGTTTAAAAAGGGTTTTTAATAAAAAATAGGAGTCGCCACTTGGTATTGAGTTAAGGTGTACCAAGTCACCTAAAAATGAATTTTTTAAAGAAAAAGTAGAAAACCCTTTTTAAACCACTCCAAAGTCTACGAAAATCAAAGAAAAAGATTCGGGAGTCACATTTGAAGAAAGGGAAGGCAAGGATAAAAATCCGGGGCACCCTTTCGACCTAGCCAAGGTTAGTTGCGTGATTTAGTAAAAAATTTCTTATTTTAACCTAAAACTTTATCACATTTGGACGTACTATATGGATGCAAAACCTAAACCTAAGAGGGGATCGAGGGTCAGAATATCTCTTCCAAAGCTTACTTGGTACCAATCACATTAATTGTGATGCCCAACAAAAACTCTTTGAAGAGGTCACGAATAATGCAAAGATATGAAATTCCAAGAAAGGAAAAGAAAAAATAATAAAAATAATCATAATCATACAAATATACATGTCCTAAAGGAATGCATCATATCGGGTACGGGGAACTAATTTTCGTGACTCAATTTTTCCCTTTAATAGAGGAAATACGAGCATGCTAAGGTTAGAAAGCCAAACTCGTCCATATCCCATACTCAAGGGGTTTGTCTCCTATCTAATCATGCAAATGTACTAACCTAGTTCTAATTCTTAAATGGAATGCAAGTCTAATGTCATGTATTGCATACAAAGGGGTGAGGAATATACATATAAGGGGAAATATGGATAAGGGATATAAATATAAGGGAATATGAGATAAGGGATGTACATATATAAGGAAAGTGACATGCAAAATGGTAAAAACCCTAAAAAGTGAAAAAAACATGTATGAGATGAAGTGATTTTATTCACACAATCATGATCTAACGCGTAGAATGATTCCTAAAGGTCTAGCATTGGACTAGCCCATATTTCTACTTTCTCACTAGCGTTGGACTAGTGGGGAATCGGACAAGGGAACCACAACTGGCGTTGGACTAGTGTGATATCGGGAAATGGATCACAACTAGCGTTGGACTAGTGTGATATCACGTCATACATTAATTACAACTAATTTATTCATGTAAACTTAATAAAAGCATGTAAACACATAATATCACATAACACATAATCATGATATCTAAATGCAAGGTCCTAGGAAAGCGGTAAACACGTAACACATAGGTATGCAAGGCACACAAGACAAATAAAGCAAATAAAACCCTAACTATTACATTAGGGGCCCTAACTACAATCTAGGGGGGAAAAGGAATAAAATAAATAGATAAATCCCTAACTATTACATATTCTATCTAAATACAAGTCTTGAACCCCCTAACTATTACAATTTGGCATTTAAATGCCTTTTAAATAATTAAAATTGACCTAAAATAAATATTCAAAAATTGAAACAAACAAAGCAGATAAAGAAATGAAATAAAGCATTCAAAAGGCATACGATTAAACACATAAAATCACATAAGTGCACATAGGGTCAAATAAAGTAAAAATAAGGGATAGCGTGTACCTCCCTTGAGTTGGGGCCCTAATGACACGAATTTACTTATTTACCCTCCAAAATAATAAAAAGGCTCAAGGCACCACTTTAATTAACAAAATAATCACATAAAATGGAAATAAACACGAAATTAAATCATGGAAACAACCTACTTTTAAGAAATTAAAACAATCAAGGACTTAATTGCAAAAATTAACAAAGTTTTGGGGATTAAATTATAATTATCACAAAGATCCGGGGTCAAAGTTAAAAAGAAATAAAGTTTAGGGACCTATTTGCAATTAAATTAGGGACCCAATTAAAAGAAATTTAAAATGTTCTGGGCCACAGAGAAAGCACTCCAAAGATCAGGGGCTAAAGTGCAAATCCGTTTTCTAGTTTCCAATAGGCCAGAGGCACATGGGCCACTTTGGCCTTCTGTCTGGGCCAAAATAATTTAGGCCCAACCGGAAGTCTAAGGATAAACAAGCAAGCTAGCCCATCGTTTCCACTAATCCATTCACACAAAATTACGGGCCTCAAGCCTCCAAGCCCAAATCATAAACCCAGAAGAAACAAATCAAAATCCATTAAGCCAAACCCAACCAAGTATTATCACCCAAACCTTAAACCATACTACTAAAACCCAACAAGATAAACAAAACAACAAAATTATTGAGCCATAATTATGACCTAAAATCAAGAATTAATTTACCCAAAAGACTACTTAAAAATATTAAAAGATGATTAAAATTTAAAAGGGCGAAATAAATTCAACTTTTCCAATTTCGGGTCCTATCAGAATAAGGGAAACTTGAAGAGGTTCAAACACAACAAAAATAGGGACCTAATTGAAGGAATTATGAAGGTTTTGGGGTCAAATTATGAAGTTCTAAAAACTTTGGGGGACAAATCAGAGAGAAAGGGCAAATTGCGGGACTGAAATTACAAAGCTAGACAAAGAATCATATTCTCCAAACGGATTGAACATCAGTTGCTGTTTTCGTCTTCTTCACCGACAGAGAAACACCAAAACATTCGACTCCAAACTCGGCCACTCCCAACAGGCGATGAAACTCACATAAACTCCCTTTCATTACAATCTCATGACATTAGTTCGAGTTTATACCAAAGGGAGAATAAGACAAAGAAAAACAGAAATGGTGCGAAAAATAAGCACGTAAGAATCCCTCAAAACTCTGCTTTCTTCCATTGAACTTGCTGACCAATCATTTTCCTTACACACAAAATGCAGACAAGTCATCTTTCAAGTATAGCTTTCGGTCGGGCATTTTATCGAGCAGCAAATGGGCATTAAAATTTCACCAGATTCTTGCTCAAATTGAAGTTATAATTAGCCAAAAAATTTTCAGAAAACCAAGACATTCAGCTCAATCAACGTATGCATCATGTGTATTCAAACAAAATGAGGCCAATTAACAGGAAAATTGCGACAAATGAAACCACGGAAAACCCATTTCAAAAAGCTGGACAAGAACTGAAATTTAAAGAAAGAAAAAATCTTACCGTGCTCTTGCTTGGTGAAATTTCGCAAGTGATGATGGATTCTGGGAGCTGACCACAAGATTCACTCTTCCGCCAAGTCCTTCATTCCCCTTTCTTTCCATGCTCTTTTTTTCCAATTTTTCTTGCACTTTGCCGAAGTGTGAGAACCCGAAAATTTTCTTTATTTCTAGGCATTATTTTATTCCTTTGCACCATTTTCTTATATTTTCTTTAGTCTATAAATTTTCTAGCATATTTTTATGAGTAAATACGGGGTTTTAAATCATTTTCCTAGTATAAGTTAGTTCATGAGATTTTCGGAGTGAATGGTGGACGTAGGACCCGCTAGTGCGTTAAGTGAGATAAATTCGGCCCAATTAGGTTAAGTTTTGCGTAAATGGATTAAATTATTAGGTGTTAGGAGATGATTAGAGGTTACCTAGATTGGATTAACCTTGGAGAGCAAGAAGATAAGCTTAAAACATAAAAAAGTGCCACGTGTCGCAATTTGATTTCGAAGAGGACTTGCCTAACTTTCTTACCTTTACTAAAATAGCAAATTTTGACCAAAAATCAATCCATTATTTCCTTCTCTTCGCTGAAAATTGGAGAGCAAAAGAGAGAGAGAACCTTCATCTTTCATTCCAATTTCTTACTCCAATCTTGAGTTTTAACCAATAGAGTTGCAAATTAACTCCATAAAAGTTGTCTTCTAGGAGATTTCAAGAGGTTGGTGGAGTGGTTTTGGAAGGGGAAAGCTCTAAGCTACCAGTTTTCTTGGGGGTTTTAAGGTATCTTGCCAAGAACTTCCTTTCTACTTCAATTGATTGTTAATTGGTGGGGTAAAGTGTTAAATATGTGGTTTTGTGAGAAAGTTCATGGTTTGAAGTAGAGTTATGTAAAAATTTCAGTTTGTGGTGAAAATTCTGGTCACATGTGATGCTTGAGGGTTGTTCATGTTATGATAGCTTTGCTATATGGATTATTGAGGTAATATGTGTTAGATGGACTTGCCTAAAGAAATTTTCAGTTTGGTGTGCCTAAATTTCAGATTAGGGTTTTAATTTTGAGCATGATTAGGGTTAGTTTTAGAGCTATCAATTGGTTGTAATTGAAGGGTATTGGTGACCCTAATGTATTGTGTTAAATGGTTGTGATTTGTAATGTGAAATTGTGGCTGAAATGAGATGAGAGTTGGGGTGTTGATTAGGTTGGAAAAGTAAAGGAAAAAACAAGGGAAGTGCTGTCAAAATTTTCGCAGGAACCCTTGAGCAGTTTTGGGAAATTGGCTATATCTTGTTGTAGAAATATCAGAATTAAGTTCCATTTGTTGCGTTTTAAACTAGATTCATAAAGTTATGAACCGTGAAAATTTCAGATCCTAGTTCTGTCTGTGTGATTTATGGTGATTTTCCAAAGTTGACTGAATTACATGCCTGTTCTGTCTTTTACTGGATGAAGCTGCAACTTGAGGCTCAAATTTGACTGACTTGTGATCTGAATCTCATAAATGTGTCTTCTGATAAATTATACCCCTTTGAGTCTATTTTCCGACGGTATAAAAGTTTATCAATTTTGGACTTAAGAATCGTGAGATATGATTTTTCAGGTGATGGTGCGTAAAACTGGAAAATCCTGTTTTCCTCGAATTATTCTTACTTTCATTTTACACCTTAAGTTTGGAGTTAGTAGATCATTGTAGGTATGGTTTTGGGTAGAAGCGAAGGGTTTTTGGATCGTTCATGTCTTTAGGACCAACTACTACTTTTTCACTCCAAAACCATACTTTTGTATTGGTTCGGTAATTTACTTGGTTAGGCATATGACTCGTAATCGAGTCTCAATTGTTTTACCTTGGTGGTTTACGACGTGCCGGTGATCCAAGTACTTCGAGAGGAAACGTTTGAAGTTGTTGTTTAAACTGGTGAGTGTACCACTCCTTAAATTGGTGCTTATCTGATTGATCTGTACTTGCCATTTGCAACCTGATTATTTGAGACTTCTGTATACTTTGCATGAAGCGAGGGTGTACTTTATCACACTCGTTTCTCTCATCTGTTTATTCTGGTTCCTATATACTGTATAAATGTGACAGCCCCACCTCTCCCTAGGGCGAACCCTAGGGTATCACGCGGACTGCCTGCCCCAGCTCTCGCCAGGACTCGGTCGATCAAAGAACTAGTTACTCAAAACATCCAGTGGAATAACTTCAAAACAAACGGTACAAACCCTAGAAAGTAAATAATCGGCAAGCCAACTGTCCGAACTTAGAAATCTACTAAAAGTCTCACTTACTACTCCATACTACAATTACATACACGAGTCGAACTTAGAGATTCGAACTTACAAGAGTCGCGAGTAGAATTCTCTTAAACAAAAGGTTACAAGTTCAAATAGAATACAACTAAGAAAGCTCTTGAGCAAAAGTTCGTCCCAGATCTGTTAAGGAAAACAAAGGGAGTGGGGTGAGCTATAGCCCAGTGAGGTTCCAAGCAAAACAAGTAAGCACATAGCCAAATAAGAGTATAAAATAATCAAGTAAATATCGAATAATACAATAACAATTTAATCACAGTGCAATTCAAGGATACGGGTGGCTTCCAAAAGCCAAACTCCCTTCAGCTTGATCATTCCAGGGTCCGTTGACTCTCCGTCAATGTTTGCATTCATAGAATATACAGTCCGTAGAACACCACTTTCTCCAATCTCCGTCCACCGATCAACCCCCTACCGGGCCCGCACTCCATAAACAGTAGTTAGGTAATACTCGAGTATACCGGTTTCCAGTGATCAGTAAACAGTCCCCAAGTTTATCGGCCGTCTCGACCAAGCCCTTGTTGGCTCGATCCAACCGACTCACCTATGAGGTTGGGTACCCAAACAGTAGCAGTAGTTGATGGGGTATCACCCAAGCAACTCAAGTACCAAACAGTAGCAGTAGTTGATGGGGTATCACCCAAGCAACTCAAGTACAGTCACACATATAGAGAATTCACAACTCATGATTGCAGTATACAGAGCCACAGTGGAAAATGAGGGAGGTCGAGTGCGATAAAGTACACGCTCGCCTCCATTTTTATCAAAACATGGTTTGGCTCAAACAGTAGTAATTCAAGTATTCAGTTATTTTATAAGCGGGTAGCAGGTAGTGGAACACTCACCTGTCAAGCAATGTAGTAATCAAGCGTCAAGTCATGCGATTACGTTCACCGTCGTTTTCCCCTCCTAGGGTAACGAGTGAAATCGTTAATAAACTAGGTTTAATTTCAAGTCAAAAATGAGCTCATTAGGTGACTAAGTGAGTGATTAAATCTACTCAATTCACCCTAAGCTTTAGGCCCAAAATGCAGTAAAAGTTCATGAATAAACAAGTTTAACAAGTGTAAGAGAGTTGGTTAAAAAGAAAGTTTCATTCAAGCCTTAAAAGTTTCTCGCGGGTGATCAGTCGTGCCCGTGCAGTCCCGGTAAAACGGCTATAACTCACTGTAGGAAGGTCGGAATTAGGTTCCGTCAGCGGCGTTGGAAACTAGCTCGAAGGGCTTTCCAACGGTATCTCACACACTTTCTAGTTCGGCTCCTAGAAGAAACAGTAGCTCAGGAAAGTTGGCTGATTTTGCCAACCTGGATCAGTCTCAAACTCTTACTTGTGCACACCAATTCCTCATGCTAACCTCATTTGTTTTGGTTCAAATTCACCCAACTCAGTCCTCTACTAATCATATACAGGGGCTTAAATCATTTGGTATCATTTGAGCTCAAAAACAACACATAAACATGCACAAGGGTTCCATAATAAGCTAGTCATCTAGCAAAACCCAAACCAGTCCACTAATGGTCCTTCTAGCCATTTTGCTTGTTCCAAATTCATTTCAATTCACACATGAACTTAACCATTCTCTAACCAAGTTGTTTAGGCATGCTTAAGGTGTAATTAAACCACAAAAATCAAGGAGAAACTCTTCCTTCAAAGGCCGGTCAGCCATGGCACAAAACAGTCCACAGTTTTCCCCAATCATGTCACCAACCTTTATCTTCTAATGATTCTCACTTGAATCACATGTCAAGCATAGATCTAACTTAAAAGAGGTTTAAAACATGTAAGTCCATCATAAACAACCATGAACAAAGGGTAAACATTTCATCAAACACTTGGTGTGCATACTTTTCATCAAACACTTGGCAGGCATACAATGGCAGATTTGACATCCCATAGTATTTTAGTCATAACTGGAGTTGTGTTTATTGGATTAGGGCAAACCTTATACCATTTCGAAGCTAAGACAGAGCTCTACAATTCTTATGAAGACACCTCAACCCAGTTCTCAACCTAACTTAGTCAAATTTACCCAAACAGTCTCAGATGTTTCCAGTTCGCAGCTCACTGTGAACTTCGACTAGCAGTACTGATTTATTCAATCATATCTCAACACACACAGCTCCGATTCAGGTGATTCCAAAGCCATTTGAAAGCTAAGATGCAAGGCTACAATTGTTAAGAAGATCAAAAGCTAAATCAGTTGTCTTCCTGGTCAAAATGACCAATTACAGAGGCAAAATATCAGTTCGGACAGAAACAGGGCATCAGGGGCATTTTGGTCATTTCACCAGCTATCTTGCTCCGATTGAGCTGAAAATTTGGCATATTCTACACTCAATTCTCTACAACTTTCATGTTTTGTGTAAAAGCTAGTTTGGCCATTATCATGGTCGAACATGCAGTTGAAGTAGGTACAAAAACTGGAATCAAGCTGGAAAAATTTCAGCTTACTTCAAGAGATTAACTCCAAATCTCAACCAAACAACTTGTAGTTTGCAATTAAAACTTCAAGTACATGCTAAAACACCATAAAACCAAGATTTAAGGATTGTTTACCTTTCTTATAAGGAGCTTGGACCACCAAATCAACCAACCAAATGAAGCCTTCAAGCTTGAATCTAACATCAAGATTGAAGGGAAAACTTTACTAACTCTCAAACTTTCTCTTTGATTTGTTTTGCTCTTGTTTCTAGGGTTTAAAGCAAGAATTTGGAGCTTTTCTCTCCTTTTTTGAAGCTAGAAATTTCGGCCAAGGTAGGAAATAAAAGGCCAAGATGGTTTTAATTTATTAGCTAACCTTTGGTCAAACAAAACTTGGTTAGGGTTTTGCCACATGGCCTCTTTCTTGTCCATAATCTCTCTTAATCTTTTGACTAATGCTAATTCCACCCAACCAAGTGTACCAATACTTAATTAACACCCCTCACTTATCATTTAAAGTCCTCAATCCAAATCAAAGCCACTTGGAAACAAATAATTGGTGGATTATTGAAAATCAACTCAAGTAAATGTTTTTCTTCAAGTAAAAAGGAATGAAATGGAATGTATGAAAAATGTTGCAATACATGGGAAATGTCATGCAAGGGTATATAGTAAGTGGTCTAGATCTTAGAATAAAGTATGTATTTAGGAAAAATTAGGGTTTCAAGTGAGGGTTTCACACTCTCTCCCCCTTAAAGAATTTCGTCCTCGAAATTCTCTCTTTTGCTCATAAAATGATTCTACAGTGAATTCTTCTATCTCACAAGAGCGTCTCCTCATTCATGCTCTAATCAAATCAGGATAGTTCTCGAAAGGCACTCAGGCACTAAGGATCACTCTAATCAAAATTCAAAAAATCCGAGATCTCCCATCCCGTCACACTAACAAGTTAATCCAAGCATTTCCTTTGCCTCAAGCTTTGTGGAAAGGGAATAAATATTTTGGGGTAAGCTAAAAGCTCAACAAATGTCCAATAAAAATCAATAATCAAAGAAGTTCACACTTATGCATTTATCAGTAATCAAATGTAAGTTTATTGCTCTTGTGAGTCAGGGAAATCGTAGTACTTAAACTTCCAACTCTCCAATAAAATCCAGTAACAGTCAAGCAGTACAAGAGAGCCATCGGTGCTCCCATATTCAAATCAAGTGCCATTAAAATGGAGACGTTGGTTTAAGCACAAGACTTTCAAGCACTCATCTGAACCAAATCATTGCATGGCACACACGCAAGAAAACAGTGCATGAAATAGTTTGAAAATAATTTTGGAAACAGTTTTGGAATCACTTACCAACCACAGCTCATGATCCTCATTCATCATAGATAGCTTCCTAGCTCTAGTTCAATACCCTAAATCACGAATATCATATCAAGCAAAGGAAATTCTAAAATTATCAAGTTCCTCTCACCTTTTGACATTTCAATTACAACTTCAAACCATGAAATTATCTCATGAAACCACCGAAATTGAAACCCTAAACCACTAGTTTGCATTTATTTGAAGTAGAGGAAAATTTATTGCCAAAGTTACCCTGTACCTTCAAGAAAGATGGAAGTTTAGTCCTTTTCCTTCAAAAATCTCTCCACTCGTGCCACTACCATAGTCTATCTAGAGAGAAAATCGAAATAACGCAATGGCTAAAACACCATGCTAATAAAAATTCAGTGAAGATATCAAAAAGTGAGAAGTGACACAAACTTTAATCTCGATGAAAAGAAGAGTTACAACCTGGTTGCTATTCTTGCTAGCTCTTAAATCCACACACTGTACATTGAATAATTTCCTCCGTTTGAATCACAAATGAAAAATTTTCACTTAATTGAAAGACTAAATTATAGTCATAGATTCGTGGAGAAGGGTCCAATACTGTCCAACCACCAATATTTAATAGCACTTATTAAAATAGCAGGTACCAAGTCCACTGTTCCTAAAGGGAATACAGCTTACTACATAAAATTTCACTACGCAATGTTCAATGATCACACTATTTCAGGTAAGACCTCATTAAGGACTAACTTGACTATGAATGTTCTGAAATGCCACTCGATTAAGCGTATGCACCAATTCAACTTATTCTGTACCTCTTCTGAAATCCTTCGTATTTCTTTTTCAATTCTACGTTCTGGTGCAATAGTTTAATTTTCTCCAAGTATTCTTGTTCCCATCGTCCTTTCTAGTGCTCAGCTAATCTCTTTTGGAACTTTACTTCCTTTCAAACAATCTTTATTTCCTTATACATATCAGTCAAATGTGCTATCTCATCGATTCGTTTGAATTCAAGTAATAGTCTGCCGGCAAATTACTGGATCAAAATAAGTAACTAAGTACACTTGGAACTCTAACCATATAACTGTCAAGTTCTTTTGCTTCCAATCCAACCACGGAAGATGAAACTCAGATATTCTCAAATGATATCAATAAAAAAAGTAGAAAAATAGTTAGGGCAATTCCCTAAAATACCATATCACTTATCACTTATATACATAACAAAACCCTAAAGCATGTTTCATATATCAAAAGTTCCACATCCAATCTCAAGCTTTTGCATACAGATATAGAACCCAAATTCTTTTCTCAAATCCCTATACATAATTCCAAAACTCTAAATCTCGATACGATAATAATCGAGCCAACCCATATTTTGACATCATTGGCAGGTATTAAGGAAGTATAGGCAACAGTAGTTCATCGAGAACCAAACTACGGTGTCAAATATCACAAGAAGGGTAGAATTACCCATATAGTTGTAGTTAAACCACTTCAAAATCAAGTAAGTACTTATCAAGTCCTCACATTCATAGAAGAAGGGAAACAGGTCTTCAGTGCGCATTTTTTTTTTCCAATGTACAATATAATCTTGCCACCGTCTATCGTAACCCTAACTAGACTATGATGAGATTAGTCTATAATAACTTTCCAAGATCCATTACCTCAATCAGTTGAAAACTTCTCATGTACAGTCAAGATACAGACCCTTATTCTAATGCTCTCCATTTCTTTTCTTTTTTGTACTCAAGTATAAGAATCCAACATAAGATAGTTCACAACTCGAGCCGGCCGGTCCCAAGAGTAAACCACTTATATCAGGGATTCCTTCCTGACGTACATATGTATCTTCTCCAAGTACCCTGAAAAAGGATTTACACTTATAACAGGCATGATTCGACTAGCCAGCCCTAGGTTAGACTTATAGTCCCAGATATATAGTAATTCAAGATTGGAGTCGTTGGCGGTTGTCCAATGCTCACACAGTAAGTTTGGAGACGTTAGATATCACTTACGCTCCATAATTAGAAACAAACAGTGGTGGTAATATTTAAACATACCAATTGGTCGAGGAGTTAACACTCTACTCGACAAAACAGGATTGAGGTACTGAGACGGGATGAGAGGCACCTCCCACTCGGATAGAGTGTGGTACATACGGCCGCTCAGCACTTGTAAGTCAAATACAAGCACAAATACCAGTACAGATCAATCAAATTCAAGTGAGTACCAGATTATTTCAAGAAAGAGAGGCCAAGTGTGATAATAAACACTTGCCTAATCATAATCAAGTCACAAGTAATGTCCAACAATTCATTATTCTCAAGTGTTCCAGGTATTTCAAGTAAATACACGGATCATATGCAAATCAAATTACTTGTTCATACAGAAATAAGATATCAAATGTTTAGTCAAATCGGATCAATTGAGTGTACTTAAGGGCACACTCGTCTAAGCAGGTTCAAGTCACAATTAAGTTTAGTATATTAGGTTTCAAGCACTTCAAGTATTTCAAGTTCAAATAGTTGAAAATCAGGTGGCTAAGAACCCTAATCAAACAGGAAAACTAGCAAGTTTTAGAGTATGCAATAGGTATTTATTCAAGCCAAAAGTCAAAGAAAAGGAAGTAGAAATCATGTTGGGCCAGGGAAAACACAAAGCAGTAAAATGCCAGTTTGAAATAAAGTCAAAGTCAAAGTCAAAGGTCAAAGTCAACAGTCAACAGTCAATAGTCAAAGTCAACAACTTGCAATGAATTTTGTAACTTTGCACAATCATATTCGGGACTTTTCTAACCTGATTGAGCATCATTATACAAGATCCTTATCTTGTGAATGTGAATGGTAAGCTTGTCAAGTGATTTTATATCTACAAATGCTAATTGTGTGATTTATTGTGTAGGTCCAAATTCGACCATTCATGACAAAGGCTGATTAAAGAGCTTTGGAGTGGAACCTGGAATTTTCACAAGTTTATACAAGATGTTTCTTGTCTGGAGAATGTCTTTGTTCAAAAGCAACATAAGGCTGGCCAAACGACATACAACATGGCTCGTAGTCATGCATCTATTTCCAACATTTCTATCCTATAAGCGCACCATCGATTTGGTTCTTGCACTTGAATCTTGTCCTTCGCCTCCTTACCATTTTGCAACAAGTGTTCAAGTGATGATCAATCTAATGAAGTTGATCATGTTCAAAGTGTTCTTCATTTTGTCAGTTGCATTATGGAGGATCCAAGAAGATGTGACCTTGCTGCCAATGAACCATACATTTTACCTTGCATCATGGAACCAAAGCTATATGCGATATCTTCGAAGAGTCGTTTGGAGTAAAGCCTTGAGTTTTCCATGGCTTGATTGTGAGCATTTTCAAGCTGACCAAGAGACATGTGCACCGAATTACAATAACCCATAACGTATGCAAGTATCATTCATCTAAGAGAGCCAATATGTGGAGATTTGAGGGTTCATACTGCCACCTCTTGTTCGTACCATTCATTTCCAACCACGATTTGAGGACAAATCTTTTTCAAGAGGAGGGGAATGATACGAAATATGGGCCGCTTATGGGCCATGTTTCGGGCTGCAAGAGATTGGAATCTTTTAGTAATAGTTTAGTAGTTTTGTTTTCCAGATTTCTATGTTATTTGGTAGGAATAAGTTCGGTGCCAAGACCTCATGTTGAGTTGGATTCCGATTTATAGAGTCTAGGCTCACTATTACTTAAGTTGGTTAATTAGCCTTTTATTGGGTTATGGTTGGGCCAGCTTAAAGCCTTCATTGGGCCACTTTATAAGCTGTCCATTAGTTAGCCTTAACTGTGATTAGTGAGTCATTAGTTTAGTTGTCAAGTCGAATAAGGAAACTTGCATTGTTTCCAACTTAGATTAGGTTTGCTTCTTTGTAAGGCTATATATAGCCAAGCTTATGATAATTTCCGGGTAGACAATTATGAATGAAAATTGAGAGTTCTCTCATTGGCTCCTTGTGAGCTTTTCTTGAATTTCTTAGATTAATCCCCTAGGATCTTCAATTTGACTTATCAATCTAGAATCACACTAGATTGTGGCGTCTTCTACCATTATACCAAGGTTCGTTAACCACGTGATTAACGGGTTGAGGTCATCCGCCCCAAGCTTGGTAACTTCTTGTCGATCCTGAGTCTAATCTCTTACGGGTTTCGTCACAAGGTTGGCGACGTTCGTATCAGTTGGTAATCAGAGCTAGTTAAGAGGTATCACGTTATATCCCTTTTCCTTATTTTGAGTCAAGTTTATCGTGCCAATTCATGTTTAGGTCGCTAGGGTTTTATTCTAGCATGTTCAAAAATTCTGTTTTCGTGTTTTAGTTTGCTATCCGCAATTTCCAGATTTATTGCATCGTGTTCTTGTGTCTCGTTGTTTGTTGTGGTTATTTGTGTTTGTCCAGAAAAAAAAAATCGTACTGTTCATGCGGGGGGACTGTTCACAGATTACTATTCACCGTACTGTTCATGACTGTTCATCCGTGTCACTGTTCATCCGACCACAAAAATCTATTTGTGTGTTATCTTTTGTGTTTTGTGTCTAGTTCAATAATAATAAAAAAAAACAGAAACGAAAACAATTTGCAGCAGCAAGGTCACATCTTCTTTGGATCCTCCATAATGCAACTGACAAGTGGGTCTAAGAAAAGGAAAAAAAAGGAGGAAAAAAAAACGAAAAAAAAAGAGAAAGAAAGAAAGCCTTGGTTCTAAGTCTTCTACTTGGAAACAAGTTCAATTCTTGATCTAATTCTAATCCTAAACCTATTGGGATTGAAGTCAGCCAAGAAAACCGAGAACCCAAATCCAACCCTTCCTAAAACACCCCTAACCTTCCCACATCAGACCCAAACCACTCTCCCAAGCCCGTGTATCCCCAAAGGCAAACCCAAACAGCCGCACTACACCCTAAAACAGCCGCCACCCTTAGCACTTGATCTCCACTTCGGTTACAAGACCTTGTGAACAGAATTAGTTTACCATCAAGGGCTAAAACAACCTACCTTTGCACAGCCCAAATACCTCCAAAAACAGCCTGCCCAAAACAACAAATCCGCAAACCAAATTTCCAGCAATAACAAGAGTTCCTTCCTTTGATAGAGTCACTCTAGGATCCAAAAAAAATTCTGCCATCGCGTTCTAATTGTAGTCAACATTAGCATTCTGTCCAGTTTTGCTAAATTGGTGTCTTTGAGTCATCTTGCAGATTGTTGTTTGTGTTAGGAGTGTCCATAAAGAGTCCAAACAGTCCAGTCGACACTTAGCTTGTTAGAGTCCTTTTCAAAGTCAAACTCTCACAACACTTAAGTCACTCTTTGCGGACTAAATCAGTAAAAACTCCAGCATGTTTGCTCATGTTCTTTGCTAACTTTTGAGTCATTATTCAGTCCTAAATTTCCAGCTATTCATACGCCACTTTTTGGGGAGAACTTGAGTGAAGTTTGGTTGAACTACTTAGAGAAAATTTCTGATTTCTTCAAAGGAAGCAATCAACGGATTTGAGAAGTGAGTGGTGAGAACATTGGAGTGTTTAAAACACTTGAGTGATACACGAGTGACGAGTGTAAACGCGTGAGCTTGTGTGGTGAGGAAAATATCTTTTGTTTCACTAATTTTTTTTGTAGGTTTCCTCATACATCATGGCGAATACGAGACATTTAAAAGCTAGCTTACAACATCTTCTTCCTGATCCTAAGGGAGTCAAAGAAGTGGCATTACGTGGTGTAGATGAGCAATTGGACATCGTCAAATCTCAGTTGCATGGTTGGTTTTATACTCGTTGTGGTGTCAAAGATAAAACCTGCAGCTTGGCCATTGATAGGAGTTGTGAAGTCAATCTTGCAAGCGCTATCATGGTTAACAAATTAAATCTTCCAACCATTGATCATCTTCAACCGTATAAGTTGCCGAGTGCTCATAGTGATGTTTGGGTTACTAAGCACACACTTGTACCTATCCAAATTGGCACGTATGTGGATGAGGTGTTGTGTGATGTAGTCCCAATTCAAGTGACACATGTATTGCTGGGTAAAGCGTGGATGTTGAGTCGAGAAGTTAAATATGATGGACATACTAATAAGTATTCCTTCTTATTTAATGGTCGTCGTTCTGCACTTGTATCACTTATTTATGGACCAACTTTGTATTGATCTAGCATACATGAAAAGTGAGCATGAGCGCTATAGTATGAAGAAAGAGCTAGATGAGGGAATTGTGACTGATGAGGTAAAATTCGAGAGAGTTGAAAAGGGAGAAAGAGGTTGAGAATAATGAGAGGAAAAAGTCAGCTATTGAGCATGAGAAAGAGATTCAAAATTCTAAGAGTGAGCTAATTGTGAGAAAGGATGTGAGATCATACATTTTTTCTAATGATCTTAACTCTACTTTGTTTAGTGTTTCTACTTTTATGCAGGTTAAGCAAGGAAAAATTGAGTTGATCTTGGCATGTTCTATTCCTAAATCCATTGATGAATATCAAACTTTTCATGGAGTTTGCATCTTAAGTGTTGTATCTCTTTGTCATCCATTGATGTTCAACTTCAACCATGAGCCTGATTTGCTTGTTGGGAGGAATCGTGAAGCTTCAAAGGGAGTTTCTACACTTGAAACTTGTTATAAACTTCCTTCTTATTTCGTTGGTGATAATTCTTTCCTCATTGTTTCCAAATTCTGAATCCTTACAACCTGATTTTATTCTTCAATTTGAAGGTATAAAATCTGCCTATCTTGATCTTGCTCCATTTGTGCAAGATAGATCATACCAACAACAACTTGTAATGAATTTTGTAACTTTGCACAATCATATTCGGGACTTTTCTAACCTGATTGAGCATCATTATAAAGATCCTTATCTTGTGAATGTGAATGGTAAGCTGTCAAGTGATTTTATATCTACAAATGCTAATTGTGTGATTTATTGTGTAGGTCCAAATTCGACCATTCATGACAAAAGGCTGATTAAAGAGCTTTGGAGTGGAACCTGGAATTTTCACAAGCTTTATACAAGATGTTTCTTGTCTTGGAGAATGTCTTTGTTCAAAAGCAACATAAGGCTGGCCAAACGACATACAACATGGCTCGTAGTCATGCATCTATTTCCAACATTTCTATCCTATAAGCGCACCATCGATTTGGTTCTTGCACTTGAATCTTGTCCTTCGCCTCCTTACCATTTTGCAACAAGTGTTCCAAGTGATGATCAATCTAATGAAGTTGATCATGTTCAAAGTGTTCTTCATTTTGTCAGTTGCATTATGGAGGATCCAAGAAGATGTGACCTTGCTGCCAATGAACCATACATTTTACCTTGCATCATGGAACCAAAGCTATATGCGATATCTTCGAAGAGTCGTTGGAGTAAAGCCTTGAGTTTTCCATGGCTGATTGTGAGCATTTTCAAGCTGACCAGAGACATGTGCACCGAATTACAATAACCATAACGTATGCAAGTATCATTCATTCTAAGAGAGCCAATATGTGGAGATTTGAGGGTTCATACTGCCACCTCTTGTTCGTACCATTCATTTCCAACCCACGATTTGAGACAAATCTTTTTCAAGAGGAGGGGAATGATACGAAATATGGGCCGCTTATGGGCCATGTTTCGGGCTGCAAGAGATTGAATCTTTTAGTAATAGTTTAGTAGTTTGTTTTCCAGATTTCTATGTTATTTGGTAGGAATAAGTTCGGTCCAAGACCTCATGTTGAGTTGGATCCGATTTATAGAGTCTAGGCTCACTATTACTTAAGTTGGTTAATTAGCTTTTATTGGGTTATGTTGGGCCAGCTTAAAGCCTTCATTGGGCCACTTATAAGCTGTCCATTAGTTAGCCTTAACTGTGATTAGTGAGTCATTAGTTTAGTTGTCAAGTCGAATAAGGAAACTTGCATTGTTTCCAACTTAGATTAGGTTTGCTTCTTTGTAAGGCTATATATAGCCAAGCTTATGATAATTTCCGGGTAGACAATTATGAATGAAAATTGAGAAGTTCTCTCATTGGCTCCTTGTGAGCTTTTCTTGAAGTTCTTAGATTAATCCCCTAGGATCTTCAATTTGACTTATCAATCTAGAATCACACTAGATTGTGGCGTCTTCTACCATTATACCAAGGTTCGTTAACCACGTGATTAACGGGTTGAGGTCATCCGCCCCAAGCTTGGTTAACTTCTTGTCGATCCTGAGTCTAATCTCTTACGGGTTTCGTCACAAGGTTGGCGACGTTCGTATCAATTGGTAATCAGAGCTAGTTAAGAGGTATCACGTTATATCCCTTTTCCTTATTTTGAGTCAAGTTTATCGTGCCAATTCATGTTTAGGTCGCTAGGGTTTTATTCTAGCATGTTCAAAAATTCTGTTTCGTGTTTTAGTTTGCTATCCGCAATTTCCAGATTTATTGCATCGTGTTCTTGTGTCTCGTTGTTGTTGTGGTTATTTGTGTTTGTCGAGAAAAAAAAAAATCGACTGTTCATCGGGGGGACTGTTCACAGATTACTATTCACCGTACTGTTCATGTACTGTTCATCCGTGTCACTGTTCATCCGACCACAAAAATCTATTTGTGTGTTATCTTTTGTGTTTTGTGTCTAGTTCAATAATAATTAAAAAAAACAGAAACGAAAACAATTTGCAGCAGCAAGGTCACATCTTCTTGGATCCTCCATAATGCAACTGACAAGTGGGTCTAAGAAAAGGAAAAAAAAAAGGAGGAAAAAAAAACGAAAAAAAGAGAAAGAAGAAAGCCTTGGCTCTAAGTCTTCTACTTGGAAACAAGTTCAATTCTTGATCTAATTCTAATCCTAAGCCTATTGGGATTGAAGTCAGCCAAGAAAACCAAGAACCCAAATCCCAACCCTTCCTAAAACACCCCTAACCTTCCCACATCAGACCCAAACCACTCTCCCAAGCCCGTGTATCCCCAAAGCAAACCCAAACAGCCGCACTACACCCTAAAACAGCCGCCACCCTTAGCACTTGATCTCCACTTCGGTTACAAGACCTTGTGAACAGAATTAGTTTACCATCAAGGGCTAAAACAACCTACCTTTGCACAGCCCAAATACCTCCAAAAACAGCCTGCCCAAAAACAACAAATCCGCAAACCAAATTTCCAGCAATAACAAGAGTTCCTTCCTTTGATAGAGTCACTCTAGGATCCAAAAAAAATTCTGCCATCGCGTCCTAATTGTAGTCAACATTAGCATTCTGTCCAGTTTGCTAAATTGGTGTCTTTGAGTCATCTTGCAGATTGTTGTTTGTGTTAGGAGTGTCCATAAAGAGTCCAAACAGTCCAGTCGACACTTAGCTTGTTAGAGTCCTTTTCAAAGTCAAACTCTCACAACACTTAAGTCACTCTTTGCGGACTAAATCAGTAAAACTCCAGCATGTTTGCTCATGTTCTTTGCTAACTTTTGAGTCATTATTCAGTCCTAAATTTCCAGCTATTCATACGCCACTTTTTGGGGAGAACTTGAGTGAAGTTTGGTTTGAACTACTTAGAGAAAATTTCTGATTTCTTCAAAGGAAGCAATCAACGGATTTGAGAAGTGAGTGGTGAGAACATTGGAGTGTTTAAAAACACTTGAGTGATACACGAGTGACGAGTGTAAACGCGTGAGCTTGTGTGGTGAGGAAAATATCTTTTGTTTCACTAATTTTTTTTGTAGGTTTCCTCATACATCATGGCGAATACGAGACATTTAAAAGCTAGCTTACAACATCTTCTTCCTGATCCTAAGGGAGTCAAAGAAGTGGCATTACGTGGTGTAGATGAGCAATTGGACATCGTCAAATCTCAGTTGCATGGTTGGTTTTATACTCGTTGTGGTGTCAAAGATAAAACCTGCAGCTTGGCCATTGATAGGAGTTGTGAAGTCAATCTTGCAAGCGCTATCATGGTTAACAAATTAAATCTTCCAACCATTGATCATCTTCAACCGTATAAGTTGCCGAGTGCTCATAGTGATGTTTGGGTTACTAAGCACACACTTGTACCTATCCAAATTGGCACGTATGTGGATGAGGTGTTGTGTGATGTAGTCCCAATTCAAGTGACACATGTATTGCTGGGTAAAGCGTGGATGTTGAGTCGAGAAGTTAAATATGATGGACATACTAATAAGTATTCCTTCTTATTTAATGGTCGTCGTTCTGGCACTTGTATCACTTATTTATGACCAACTTTGTATTGATCTAGCATACATGAAAAGTGAGCATGAGCGCTATAGTATGAAGAAAGAGCTAGATGAGGGAATTGTGACTGATGAGGTAAAATTCGAGAGAGTTGAAAAGGAGAAAGAGGTTGAGAATAATGAGAGGAAAAAGTCAGCTATTGAGCATGAGAAAGAGATTCAAAATTCTAAGAGTGAGCTAATTGTGAGAAAGGATGTGAGATCATACATTTTTTCTAATGATCTTAACTCTACTTTGTTTAGTGTTTCTACTTTTATGCAGGTTAAGCAAGGAAAAATTGAGTTGATCTTGGCATGTTCTATTCCTAAATCCATTGATGAATATCAAACTTTTCATGGAGTTTGCATCTTAAGTGTTGTATCTCTTTGTCATCCATTGATGTTCAACTTCAACCATGAGCCTGATTTGCTTGTTGGGAGGAATCGTGAAGCTTCAAAGGGAGTTTCTACACTTGAAACTTGTTATAAACTTCCTTCTTATTTCGTTGGTGATAATTCTTTCCTCATTGTTCCAAATTCTGAATCCTTACAACCTGATTTTATTCTTCAATTTGAAGGTATAAAATCTGCCTATCTTGATCTTGCTCCATTTGTGCAAGATAGATCATACCAACAACAACTTGTAATGAATTTTGTAACTTTGCACAATCATATTCGGGACTTTTCTAACCTGATTGAGCATCATTATAAAGATCCTTATCTTGTGAATGTGAATGGTAAGCTGTCAAGTGATTTTATATCTACAAATGCTAATTGTGTGATTTATTGTGTAGGTCCAAATTCGACCATTCATGACAAAAGGCTGATTAAAGAGCTTTGGAGTGGAACCTGGAATTTTCACAAGCTTTATACAAGATGTTTCTTGTCTTGGAGAATGTCTTTGTTCAAAAGCAACATAAGGCTGGCCAAACGACATACAACATGGCTCGTAGTCATGCATCTATTTCCAACATTTCTATCCTATAAGCGCACCATCGATTTGGTTCTTGCACTTGAATCTTGTCCTTCGCCTCCTTACCATTTTGCAACAAGTGTTCCAAGTGATGATCAATCTAATGAAGTTGATCATGTTCAAAGTGTTCTTCATTTTGTCAGTTGCATTATGGAGGATCCAAGAAGATGTGACCTTGCTGCCAATGAACCATACATTTTACCTTGCATCATGGAACCAAAGCTATATGCGATATCTTCGAAGAGTCGTTGGAGTAAAGCCTTGAGTTTTCCATGGCTGATTGTGAGCATTTTCAAGCTGACCAAGAGACATGTGCACCGAATTACAATAACCATAACGTATGCAAGTATCATTCATTCTAAGAGAGCCAATATGTGGAGATTTGAGGGTTCATACTGCCACCTCTTGTTCGTACCATTCATTTCCAACCACGATTTGAGGACAAATCTTTTTCAAGAGGAGGGGAATGATACGAAATATGGGCCGCTTATGGGCCATGTTTCGGGCTGCAAGAGATTGAATCTTTTAGTAATAGTTTAGTAGTTTGTTTTCCAGATTTCTATGTTATTTGGTAGGAATAAGTTCGGTCCAAGACCTCATGTTGAGTTGGATCCGATTTATAGAGTCTAGGCTCACTATTACTTAAGTTGGTTAATTAGCTTTTATTGGGTTATGTTGGGCCAGCTTAAAGCCTTCATTGGGCCACTTATAAGCTGTCCATTAGTTAGCCTTAACTGTGATTAGTGAGTCATTAGTTTAGTTGTCAAGTCGAATAAGGAAACTTGCATTGTTTCCAACTTAGATTAGGTTTGCTTCTTTGTAAGGCTATATATAGCCAAGCTTATGATAATTTCCGGGTAGACAATTATGAATGAAAATTGAGAGTTCTCTCATTGGCTCCTTGTGAGCTTTTCTTGAAGTTCTTAGATTAATCCCCTAGGATCTTCAATTTGACTTATCAATCTAGAATCACACTAGATTGTGGCGTCTTCTACCATTATACCAAGGTTCGTTAACCACGTGATTAACGGGTTGAGGTCATCCGCCCCAAGCTTGGTAACTTCTTGTCGATCCTGAGTCTAATCTCTTACGGGTTTCGTCACAAGGTTGGCGACGTTCGTATCAATTGGTAATCAGAGCTAGTTAAGAGGTATCACGTTATATCCCTTTTCCTTATTTTGAGTCAAGTTTATCGTGCCAATTCATGTTTAGGTCGCTAGGGTTTTATTCTAGCATGTTCAAAAATTCTGTTTTCGTGTTTTAGTTTGCTATCCGCAATTTCCAGATTTATTGCATCGTGTTCTTGTGTCTCGTTGTTGTTGTGGTTATTTGTGTTTGTCGAGAAAAAAAAAAATCGACTGTTCATCGGGGGGACTGTTCACAGATTACTATTCACCGTACTGTTCATGTACTGTTCATCCGTGTCACTGTTCATCCGACCACAAAAATCTATTTGTGTGTTATCTTTTTGTGTTTTGTGTCTAGTTCAATAATAATTAAAAAAAACAGAAACGAAAACAATTTGCAGCAGCAAGGTCACATCTTCTTGGATCCTCCATAATGCAACTGACAAGTGGGTCTAAGAAAAGGAAAAAAAAGGAGGAAAAAAAAACGAAAAAAAAGAGAAAGAAAGAAAGCCTTGGCTCTAAGTCTTCTACTTGGAAACAAGTTCAATTCTTGATCTAATTCTAATCCTAAGCCTATTGGGATTGAAGTCAGCCAAGAAAACCAAGAACCCAAATCCAACCCTTCCTAAAACACCCCTAACCTTCCCACATCAGACCCAAACCACTCTCCCAAGCCCGTGTATCCCCAAAGCAAACCCAAACAGCCGCACTACACCCTAAAACAGCCGCCACCCTTAGCACTTGATCTCCACTTCGGTTACAAGACCTTGTGAACAGAATTAGTTTACCATCAAGGGCTAAAACAACCTACCTTTGCACAGCCCAAATACCTCCAAAAACAGCCTGCCCAAAAACAACAAATCCGCAAACCAAATTTCCAGCAATAACAAGAGTTCCTTCCTTTGATAGAGTCACTCTAGGATCCAAAAAAAATTCTGCCATCGCGTCCTAATTGTAGTCAACATTAGCATTCTGTCCAGTTTGCTAAATTGGTGTCTTTGAGTCATCTTGCAGATTGTTGTTTGTGTTAGGAGTGTCCATAAAGAGTCCAAACAGTCCAGTCGACACTTAGCTTGTTAGAGTCCTTTTCAAAGTCAAACTCTCACAACACTTAAGTCACTCTTTGCGGACTAAATCAGTAAAACTCCAGCATGTTTGCTCATGTTCTTTGCTAACTTTTGAGTCATTATTCAGTCCTAAATTTCCAGCTATTCATACGCCACTTTTTGGGGAGAACTTGAGTGAAGTTTGGTTGAACTACTTAGAGAAAATTTCTGATTTCTTCAAAGGAAGCAATCAACGGATTTGAGAAGTGAGTGGTGAGAACATTGGAGTGTTTAAAACACTTGAGTGATACACGAGTGACGAGTGTAAACGCGTGAGCTTGTGTGGTGAGGAAAATATCTTTTGTTTCACTAATTTTTTTTGTAGGTTTCCTCATACATCATGGCGAATACGAGACATTTAAAAGCTAGCTTACAACATCTTCTTCCTGATCCTAAGGGAGTCAAAGAAGTGGCATTACGTGGTGTAGATAAGCAATTGGACATCGTCAAATCTCAGTTGCATGGTTGGTTTTATACTCGTTGTGGTGTCAAAGATAAAACCTGCAGCTTGGCCATTGATAGGAGTTGTGAAGTCAATCTTGCAAGCGCTATCATGGTTAACAAATTAAATCTTCCAACCATTGATCATCTTCAACCGTATAAGTTGCCGAGTGCTCATAGTGATGTTTGGGTTACTAAGCACACACTTGTACCTATCCAAATTGCCACGTATGTGGATGAGGTGTTGTGTGATGTAGTCCCAATTCAAGTGACATGTGAGAACCCTCACTTGAAACCCTAATTTTCCTTAAATAAATGCTTTATTCTAAGATTTAGACCACTTATTATATACCATTGCATGGCATTTCCCATGTAGTACAACATTGTTCATGCATTGCATTTTATTCCTTTTACTTGAAGAAAAATAGTTACTTGAGTTGAATTTTAATGATCCACCAATTATTTGTTTCCAAGTGGCTTTGATTTGGATTGAGGACTTTAAAAGATAGGTGAGGGGTGTTAATTAGGTATTGGTACACTTGTTTGGGTGGAATTAGCATTGGTCAAAAGTTTAAGGGAGATTATGGGCAAGAAAGAGGCCATGTGGCACAACCCTAGCCTTGAATGTTGTTTGACCAAGAAACTTGAAATAATTTAAACCTTCTTGAAGCCTTTTTTATCCTCTTATGGCCGAACCTCTTAGCAACAAAAAGGGGAGAGAAAAAGCTCTACAATCTTGCCTAATAACCATAGAAATCAAAGCCAAACAAATCAAAGATAAAGTTTGTGAGTTAGAGAGAAACTTTCTCTCCAATCCTAAGGGTTGATTCAAGCTTCAAGGCTTCAAGTGGTTGAGTAATTTGGTGGTCTAAGCTTCATCTAAGAAAGGTAAATAATACTCCAATCTTGGTTCTATGATGTTTTATCATGTGCTTGGAGTTTTAATGGTGGAATACATGTTGTTTGGTTGTGATTTGGGGTTGAAATCTTGAAGTATACAAGT
The DNA here is from genome assembly GCA_023065735.1 of Coffea humblotiana. Classification (NCBI taxonomy): domain Eukaryota; kingdom Viridiplantae; phylum Streptophyta; class Magnoliopsida; order Gentianales; family Rubiaceae; genus Coffea; species Coffea humblotiana. Next base: position 60,995 of record JACYVW010000122.1, read on the forward strand.
AGAGGTTAAGGCAATAAGCATGCACACCAAGTGTTTGATGAAATGTTTACTCTTTGTTCATGGTTGTTTATGATAGATTTACATGTTTTAAACCTTCTTTAAGCTAGATTTATACTTGATATGTGGTTTAAGTGCAAATCAATAGAAGATGAAGGTTGGTGACATGATTGAGGAATTGTGGACTGTTTTGTGCCATGGCTGACCAGCTTTTGTAGGAAGGGTTTTTTATGGATTTGTGTGGTCTAATTACACCCTAAGCATGCTTAAACAACTTGGCTAGAGACTGGTTAAGTTCACATGTGAATTGAATTGAATTTGGAACAAGTAAGGTGGCTAGAGGAACCATTAGTGGACTGGTTTAGCCTTTGCAAAATAACTAGTTTATTATGGAACCCTTTGTGCATGTTTATGTGTTGTGTTTTGAGCTCGAATGATACCAAGAGACCTAAGCTTCTGTATATGATCATTAGAGGACTGATTTGGGTGAGTTTGAACCAAAACAAATGAGGATAGCATGAGGAATTGGTGTACACAAGTAAGGGTTTGAGACTGATCCAGGTTGGAAAAATCAGCCAAATTTCCCGAGCTACTGTTTCTGCTAGGGGACGAACTAGGAAGTGTGTGAGGTACCGTTGGAAATCCCTTCGAGTCTAGTTTCCAAAGCCGCTGACGGCACCTAATTCCGACCTTCCTACAGTGAGATACGGCCGTTTTACCGAGACTGCGCGAGCGCGACTGTGCACCCGCGAGAAACTTTTAAAAGCTTGAATGAATCTTTCCTTTTACCCAACTTTCATGCACTTGTTAAACTTGTTTATTCATGAACTTTTACTGCATTTTGGGCCTAAAGCTTAGGGTGAATTGAGTATAGTTAGTCACTCACTTAGGCACTTAATGAGCTCACTTTGCTTGGAATTAGACCTAATCGTTGACGTTTTCACTCGTTGCCCTAGGAGGGGGAAACGGTGGTACACGAAATCGCGCGACTTGACGTGACCGCTACTTTGCTTGCCAGGTGAGTGTTCCACTACCTGTTACCTGCTTATGTGAACTAACTGATTGCTTGAATTGTCACTGCTTGAGCCAAACCTCGTTTTAATGAAATGGAGACGAGTGTGTACTTTATCGCACTCGGTCTTCCCATTTTCCACTGTGGCTCTGATTACTGTTATTATGAGATATAATCTCTTTATACGTGACGGTATGAGATGTGATTCATCTATATGTGACTGTACATGAGTTGATGGGCGATACCTCATCAACTATTGCCACTGTTTGGGGTACCCTACCTCATAGGCAAACCGGTTCTATCGAGCCAGCAAGGGCTTGGTCGAGAAGGCCGGTAAGCCTTGGGGACTGTTTACTGTTTACTGGAACTGGTATACTCGAGTATTACCGAACCACTGCTTTGGAGTGCGGGCCCGGCAGGGGGTTGATTGGTGGACGGAGATGATAGAAAGTGGTGTTCTACGGACTGTATATTCCTTAAAGGCAAAGGTTGACGGAGAGTCAACGAACCCCGATATGATCAAGCCGAGGGGAGTTTGGCTTTTGAAAGCCACCCGTATCCTTAAATTGAATTGTGATTTAATTATTAGTGTATGGTACGGTACTTATTCGTTTAATTTAGACTCTTATTTGGCTATGTGCTTACTTGTTTTATTTGGAACCTCACTGGGCGTTAGCTCACCCCACTCCCTTTGTTCTCCTTAACAGGTTTGGGACGGGCTTTTGGGCAAGAGCTTTCTTAGTTTGTGTTATTTAAGCTTGTAACCTTTTGTTTAAGAGATTCCTACTTGTAGCTCTTGTAAGTTTGACTTCATAAGTTCGACCTGTGTCATGAAACTGTAGTATGGCTTGGCATATGTACCGTTTAGTTGGCTTTTAAGTTTGGAAAACTGGTTGTCTATTATTTACTTTTAGGGTTTGTACCGTTTACTTGAAGTTTCCACTGAATGTTTTGAGTTACTAGTTCTCTGATCGACCGAGTCCTGGCGAGAGCTGGGCAGGCAGTCCGCTGATACCCTAGGGTTCGCCCTAGGGAGAGGTGGGGCTGTCACAGGTGGTATCAGAGCCTAGGTTTGAATTGGCCTGGGCAAGTTAGAAATTTCCGACTTAAGGATTATATTTGGTTATCCCCCTTAAGAGTACTTACGTTTCCTTTATTTTGGTGTAGGATGGACGGACATAGCGGCCCTAGTGATAGTCCTGCTGGTGAGACGCCCCGTGGCGTACTGCCTATGATTAAGTACCAGATCCGGCCAAGAGGGGCCACTGTACGTTGGAGTCCGGCTAATCGCCACCGGCGTTGCGAGTGCCGCCATACCTTATGCTATCCTAATACAGTTGTGTTGGCCGTGGTAGAGGAGAGGAAGGAGTTGGCCAAGACAATGCTAGGCTTGAAGCCGAGGTGAACCAACTGAGGGAAACTAATAAGAGGCAAGCCGAGCGAATTAAGGAGCTAGAGTACGATGTGGTCGAGGGCCAGGACCGAGTTGATGACCTTTGCGCACAGTTTCGAGAAAACCATGAGCGCATGACTAAGAAGGCCAAGAAAGTGAGAGATAGAGCTAAATCAATCTTGAATACTTGTGATGACCTGATTGAAGAGGCGAGTGACGAGGCCTCTCAAGTTGGTTCTGGGCCGGAAACTGACCCATCCGAGGATATGGGGTCAGCTAGTCCCGCCACGGACTAAGCCTGCATTATTAGGTTACTTTTGTGGAGGATTTTGATTACTGTATATCGATAGGATAGGGGAGGTAGTGATTGGATGGTTGTATAGTTTCTTTTGACCGCCTATACTAGGGTTTTGTGTTTTATTGCTGTATTTGCACTTTTAAGGCTTGTACTTGATATTTTGGCTGTATTATCTTGTAAATGACTGCTATGAGCCTTTGAATGTATAATACTGTGACTGTTGACTTTGACCGTTGACTGTTGACTTTGACCGTTGACTTTTGACTTGACTTTGACTTGACTTTGACTTTTTGGCACTGGCTTTTAACTGCTTTGCATTTTACTCGCTTATCGTGATTCCGATTCCATTTCTTACTTTACTTTTAAATATGGGTAAGTGTATATCGCGTATACACATTTGCTTACACTGCTAGTTATTATATGTGGGCCTTAGGCCAGTGAGTAATATGGAGACCAGACGTCGTGGTCGGGACCGTGGCCGTGAGTCTAGGCAGGTTCGGGACCGAGATGAGGAACAAGGTTCGGTGGCCAATCAAAACCAAGGACCTAGAGCTGAAGGAGGCGACCAAGTGGCTACGGCGATCAATCGCATGACTGATCTACTGGCCCGTTTGGTTGACCAACAAGGTCAAGCACCTGGTAACCAACAAAGGGACCCTGAAGTAGGAGAGGATAGGGCCCTAGAACGATTTCAAAAGTTCGCACCTCCAAAATTCCTTGGAGGACCCGATCCAGAAGTTGCCGAGCATTGGTTCGAGCGAATGGAGGACATATTCGCTGCTTTACATTACACGGAGGAGAGGCAAGTAACTTTTGCCGTTTTCCAGTTAGAAGGTGCGGCCCGTTCATGGTGGAACGTAGTAAGGGCCAAGTGGGAAAGAGACCAAACCCCACGCACCTGGTTGAACTTTACTAGAGAGTTCAACGAGAAATTCCTTCCGCCTCTGATTCAGGAGAAAAGGGAGGATGAATTCATTAAGCTACGTCAGGGCACCTCAAGCGTGGCTGAGTATGAGACTCAGTTCACTCGACTTTCCAAGTTTGTTCCGGAATTGGTAGTCAGTGAGCAAAGGCGCATAAGGCGGTTTATACAGGGGTTGAACGTTGAAATTCAAAAAGACCTGGCTGCTGCTCAGATTGATACATTCAAAGATGCGTTGGACAAAGCTCAACGGGTGGAGCAGGCCCGGCTCCAGGTTCGAACCTTTCAAGCTAAGAAACGTGGTGCACCTGGTAGTGCCACTGGACGAGGTGAACAGACTGTAACCCCTCCCAAGTTTGGAAGAGGCGCGGGAGGAGTTCGAATTGGTGGGACTCAAAAGGGAGGAGCTCCATCTAGGGGAGCTCAAGGGGGAAAAGGACAAGGACAATACAAGACTGCATCGCAAGGGGTTCCTACACCCACTCCGCGAGTAAGCTGTGGATATTGTGGTAAGGCGAACCACACTGAGGACGCTTGTTGGCGGAAGTTAAAGAAATGTCTACGCTGTGGAAGTTCCGACCACCAACTTGCCACTTGTCCGGTTAAGAACCGTGAAGCAAATGAGGGCGCACAACCGGAGAGGTCGAGCGCAAAGCAACCAAGTGCTAGTGGGGGTAGGCCAAAATCTTCTGCTAGGGTTTTTGCCTTGGACTACCAGCGAGCTCCGGAGTCCTCGGATATAGTGGAAGGTACGATTCCCGTATTCCACCGCTTAGCTAAGCTTTTAATTGACCCTGGGGCAACCCATTCATTTGTGAATCCTGCCTTTATGTGTGGTATTGATGTGAATCCTGTTAAACTGCCCTTTGACTTAGAGGTTAAAACACCTACTGGGGATCAAAGTCTAATTACCAATATGGTTTATAAAAATTGCGAGATTTGGGTTGGAGAAAGAAAGTTAGTGGGAGACTTGATAAGTTTAAATCTTAAGGGGTATGATGTGATTATAGGCATGGATTGGTTAGCCCGCTATAATGCTCAACTGAACTGTAAGACGAAGGTAGTGGAGTTTTCTATCCCTGGAGAGGCAACACTAAGACTGGATGTGAGAGGTAGGTTAGCCTCGTCTGCACTTGTTTCGGGAATTCGAGCTAGGAAATTGTTGAGAAAAGGGGCACAAGGTTACCTAGCATTCTTAATTAATACTCCGGGAGATAAGTTGAAACTGGAAGATGTCTTAGTGGTGAATGAATTCCCCGATGTTTTTCCGGACGAGTTGAAATCACTGCCACCAGAGAGAGAGATAGAATTTAAGATTGATTTAGTGCCTGGAACTGCGCCGATTGCAAAAACACCCTATCGAATGGCCCCTGCTGAGCTTAAGGAATTGAAATTGCAGTTACAAGATTTGTTAGAGCGCGGATTTATTCGAGAAAGTGAATCACCTTGGGGAGCACCTGTTCTATTCGTTAAGAAAAAAGATGGCAGTTTGAGGCTCTGTATAGACTATCGCGGCTTAAATGATGTTACGGTGAAAAACAAATACCCTTTGCCGCACATTGATGAGTTATTTGACCAGCTACAAGGGGCAGTAGTATTCTCTAAGTTGGACTTGAGACAAGGTTACTACCAACTACGGATTAGACAGGAGGATATACCTAAGACGGCTTTTAATTCCAGATATGGACATTTTGAGTTTGCAGTGATGCCTTTTGGTTTAACCAATGCTCCCGCCGCATTTATGGATTTAATGCATCGAGTCTTTAAACCCTACTTGGATCAATTCGTTGTAGTCTTCATTGATGACATTTTGATATATTCTAAGACTCGAGAGGATCACGAGCAGCACTTGAAGATAGTTTTGCAGACCTTAAGGGAACATCAGCTATATGCCAAGTTTAGCAAGTGTGAGTTTTGGCTGGAGCAAGTTTCTTTTCTAGGGCATATAATATCTAAAGATGGCATTTCTGTGGATCCAGTAAAGGTAGAGGCCGTATCTGAATGGAAACGACCAGAAACTCCAACTGAGGTCCGTAGTTTCCTAGGCTTAGCAGGTTATTACCGTCGGTTCATCAAAGATTTCTCCAAGTTAGCCGGTCCTTTAACCGATCTAACCAAAAAGCATGGTCAATTTGTCTGGAATTCTAAGTGTGAAGCTAGTTTCCAGGAATTGAAGAAACGATTAATTTCGGCGCCAGTTTTAGCCTTACCAAATGGAAAAGATAGCTTTGTTGTTTATACGGATGCCTCAAGGGAAGGTCTAGGATGTGTTTTAATGCAGAATGGAAGTGTTATTGCCTATGCCTCTAGGAAATTAAAGCCCCATGAGCAAAATTACCCCACTCATGACTTAGAATTGGCCGCTGTAGTTTTTGCATTAAAGAAGTGGAGGCAGTACTTGTATGGAGTGACTTTTGAGGTGTATACCGATCATAAGAGTTTGAAATACCTATTCTCTCAGAAGGAGTTAAATTTGAGACAACGTCGATGGGTGGAATTTTTGGAGGATTATGACTGTACGATTAACTACCACCCAGGTAAGGCCAATGTCGTAGCGGATGCTTTAAGTCGAAAAGTGCAGGTGGCTGGATTAATGGTTAGGGAGTGGAACTTGTTAGAAGAGATAAGTGAATGGAACCCACGATTGGACCAACAAAAGGTGATGTTAGCCAATATCATGGTGAGGTCTAGTTTGATGGATCGAATTAAAGAAGCTCAAAAGAATGACCAGTTGGTACAAAAATGGATAGAAAAAGTGCAAAAAGGGGAGATACAAGACTTTAAAGTGAGTCCCGAGGGTATCTTGAAATTTCGTGAGCGGATAGTGGTGCCGCAAGATGAAACAATAAAAGGGGACATTTTGGAAGAGGCACATCGATCTAAGTATACAGTACATCCTGGAAGTAGTAAAATGTATCAAGATTTGAGAAGGTTGTATTGGTGGGATAAGATGAAGAAGGAAATTGCTCAGTTTGTCCAAAATGTTTGGTGTGCCAACAAGTGAAAGCTGAACATCAAAAACCTTCAGGTCTTTTGCAACCCCTTGAGATCCCTGAGTGGAAATGGGAGCACATAACTATGGATTTCGTATCGGGGTTACCCCGTACTCAAAAAGGTCATGACGCCGTTTGGGTAATAGTAGATAGGTTGACCAAGTCTGCTCATTTCTTAGCTATAAACATGAGGTATTCTTTGGAGAAATTGGCCCAACTATACATGGATGAGATCGTGAGGTTGCATGGGATTCCCGTAAGTATTGTTTCTGATAGAGACCCCCGGTTTGTATCCCGTTTCTGGCAACAATTACAAAGAGTATTGGGGACTAAGTTGAACTTTAGTACTACGTACCATCCCCAAACTGATGGACAATCGGAGAGAACCATCCAAACACTCGAGGACATGTTGAGGACTTGTATTTTGGATTTTGGTGGAAGTTGGGGACAATACATGGCTTTAGTGGAGTTTGCCTACAATAATAGTTATCATTCTTCTATACAAATGGCACCATATGAAGCCCTTTATGGACGGAAATGTAGATCACCCATTTTCTGGGATGAAGTAGGGGAAAGAAAGGTTTTAGACCCAACCACTATACCTTGGATTGAGGACGCTTATGAAAAGGTTAAGGTGATACGCCAGAGGCTTCAGACAGCTCAAAGTCGACAGAAAAGTTATGCAGATACTCGGCGAAAGGACTTGGAGTTTGAAGTTGAAGATAAAGTGTTCTTGAAGGTTACACCGCTCCGAAGCCTCACGGCGGGAAAAGGGAAGAAACTGCAACCGAGATATGTGGGACCATTCAAAATTCTCCAACGAGTCGGTAATGTGGCATATCGACTGGAGTTACCAACGAGTCTATCCAGAGTTCATGATGTGTTTCACGTGTCCATGTTGAAAAAGTACCATCCAGATCCCACTCATGTACTAAAGCTAGAAGAAATTGATGTCGATGAGACATTGTCGTATGAAGAAAGGCCGGTACGAATCTTAGACCGAAAGGTGAAAGAATTGAGAACTAAGCAGATACCCCTAGTTAAGGTTTTGTGGAGAAACCATGAGGTGGAAGAAGCTACTTGGGAGGTGGAGGAAGATATTCGTGCCAAATACCCTGAACTACTCAGTGATCAAGGTGAGAATTTCGAGGACGAAATTCTTTAAGGGGGAGAGAGTGTGAGAACCCTCACTTGAAACCCTAATTTTCCTTAAATAAATGCTTTATTCTAAGATTTAGACCACTTATTATATACCATTGCATGGCATTTCCCATGTAGTACAACATTGTTCATGCATTGCATTTTATTCCTTTTACTTGAAGAAAAATAGTTACTTGAGTTGAATTTTAATGATCCACCAATTATTTGTTTCCAAGTGGCTTTGATTTGGATTGAGGACTTTAAAAGATAGGTGAGGGGTGTTAATTAAGTATTGGTACACTTGTTTGGGTGGAATTAGCATTGGTCAAAAGTTTAGGGAGATTATGGACAAGAAAGAGGCCATGTGGCAAAACCTTAGCCTTGGATGTTGTTTGACCAAGAAACTTGAATAATTTAAACCTTCATGAAGCCTTTTTTATCCTTCATATGGCCGAACCTCTTAGCAACAAAAGGGAAGAGAAAAAGCTCTATAACCTTGCCTAATAACCATAGAAATCAAAGCCAAACAAATCAAAGATAAAGTTTGTGAGTTAGTGAGAAACTTTCCCTCCAATCCTAGGGGTTGATTCAAGCTTCAAGGCTTCAATTGGTTGAGTGATTTGGTGGTCTAAGCTTCATATAAGAAAGGTAAATAATACTCAAATCTTGGTTCTATGATGTTTTATCATGTGCTTGGAGTTTTAATGGTGAAATACATGTTGTTTGGTTGTGATTTGGGGTTGAAATCTTGAAGTATACAAGTAGAAGTTAAGGCAATAAGCATGCACACCAAGTGTTTGATGAAATGTTACTCTTTGTTCATGGTTGTTTATGATAGATTTACATGTTTTAAACCTCTTTTAAGCTAGATTTATACTTGATATGTGGTTTGGAGTGCAATCAATAGAAGAAGAGGTTGGTGAATGATTGAGGAATTGTGGACTGTTTTGTGCCATGGCTGACCAGCTTTTGTAGGAAGGGTTTTTCATGGATTTGTGTGGTCTAATTACACCCTAAGCATGCTTAAACAACTTGGCTAGAGACTGGTTAAGTTCACATGTGAATTGAATTGAATTTGGAACAAGTAAGGTGGCTAGAGGAACCATTAGTGGACTGGTTTAGCCTTTGCAAAATAACTAGCTTATTATGGAACCCTTGTGCATGTTTATGTGTTGTGTTTTGAGCTCAAATGATACCAAGAGACCTAAGCTTCTGTATATGATCATTAGAGGACTGATTTGGGTGAGTTTGAACCAAAACAAATGAGGATAGCATGAGGAATTGGTGTACACAAGTAAGGGTTTGAGACTGATCCAGGTTGGGAAAATCAGCCAACTTTCCCGAGCTACTGTTTCTGCTAGGGGACGAACTAGGAAGTGTGTGAGGTACCGTTGGAAAGCCCTTCGAGTCTAGTTTCCAACGCCGCTGACGGCACCTAATTCCGACCTTCCTACAGTGAGATACGGCCGTTTTACCGAGACTGCGCGAGCGCGACTGTGCACCCGCGAGAAACTTTTAAAAGCTTGAATGAATCTTTCCTTTTACCCAACTTTCATGCACTTGTTAAACTTGTTTATTCATGAACTTTTACTGCATTTTGGGCCTAAAGCTTAGGGTGAATTGAGTATAGTTAGTCACTCACTTAGGCACCTAATGAGCTCACTTTGCTTGGAATTAGACCTAATCGTTGACGTTTTCACTCGTTGCCCTAGGAGGGGGAAACGGTGGTGCACGAAATCGCGCGACTTGACGTGACTGCTACTTTGCTTGCCAGGTGAGTGTTCCACTACCTGTTACCTGCTTATGTGAACTAACTGATTGCTTGAATTGCCACTGCTTGAGCCAAACCTCGTTTTAATGAAATGGAGACGAGTGTGTACTTTATCGCACTCGGTCTTCCCATTTTCCACTGTGGCTCTGATTACTGTTATTATGAGATATAATCTCTTTATATGTGACTGTATGAGATGTGATTCATCTATATGTGACTGTACATAAGTTGATGGGTGATACCTCAACAACCATTGCCACTGTTTGGGGTACCCTACCTCATAGGCAAACCGGTTCTATCGAGCCAGCAAGGGCTTGGTCGAGAAGGCCGGTAAACCTTGGGGACTGTTTACTGTTCACTGGAAACTGGTATACTCGAGTATTACCGAACCACTGCTTTGGAGTGCGGGCCCGGTAGGGGGTTGATTGGTGGACGGAGATGATAGAAAGTGGTGTTCTACGGACTGTATATTCCTTAAATGCAAATGTTGACGGAGAGTCAACGGACCCCGGTATGATCAAGCTGAGGGGAGTTTGGCTTTTGAAAGCCACCCGTATCCTTAAATTGAATTGTGATTTAATTATTATTGTATTGGTACGGTATTATTCGGTTAATTTATACTCTTATTTGGCTATGTGCTTACTTGTTTTACTTGGAACCTCACTGGGCGTTAGCTCACCCCACTCCCTTTGTTCTCCTTAACAGGTTTGGGACGGGCTTTTGGGCAAGAGCTTTCTTAGTTTGTGTTATTTAAACTTGTAACCTTTTGTTTAAGAGATTCCTACTTATAGCTCTTGTAAGTTTGACTTTATAAGTTCGACCTGTGTCATGAAACTGTAGTATGGCTTGGCATATGTACCGTTTAGTTGGCTTTTAAGTTTGGAAAAGCTGGTTGTCTATTATTTACTTTTAGGGTTTGTACCGTTTACTTGAAGTTTCCACTGAATGTTTTGAGTTACTAGTTCTCTGATCGACCGAGTCCTGGCGAGAGCTGGGCAGGCAGTCCGCTGATACCCTAGGGTTCGCCCTAGGGAGAGGTGGGGCTGTCACATGACACATGTATTGCTGGGTAAAGCGTGGATGTTGAGTCGAGAAGTTAAATATGATGGACATACTAATAAGTATTCCTTCTTATTTAATGGTCGTCGTTCTGCACTTGTATCACTTATTTATGACCAACTTTGTATTGATCTAGCATACATGAAAAGTGAGCATGAGCGCTATAGTATGAAGAAAGAGCTAGATGAGGGAATTGTGACTGATGAGGTAAAATTCGAGGGAGTTGAAAAGGAGAAAGAGGTTGAGAATAATGAGAGGAAAAAGTCAGCTATTGAGCATGAGAAAGAGATTCAAAATTCTAAGAGTGAGCTAATTGTGAGAAAGGATGTGAGATCATACATTTTTTCTAATGATCTTAACTCTACTTTGTTTAGTGTTTCTACTTTTATGCAGGTTAAGCAAGGAAAAATTGAGTTGATCTTGGCATGTTCTATTCCTAAATCCATTGATGAATATCAAACTTTTCATGGAGTTTGCATCTTAAGTGTTGTATCTCTTTGTCATCCATTGATGTTCAACTTCAACCATGAGCCTGATTTGCTTGTTGGGAGGAATCATGAAGCTTCAAAGGGAGTTTCTACACTTGAAACTTGTTATAAACTTCCTTCTTATTTCGTTGGTGATAATTCTTTCCTCATTGTTCCAAATTCTGATTCCTTACAACCTGATTTTATTCTTCAATTTGAAGGTATAAAATCTGCCTATCTTGATCTTGCTCCATTTGTGCAAGATAGGTCATACCAACAACAACTTGCAATGAATTTTGTAACTTTGCACAATCATATTCGGGACTTTTCTACCTGATTGAGCATCATTATAAAGATCCTTATCTTGTGAATGTGAATGGTAAGCTGTCAAGTGATTTTATATCTACAAATGCTAATTGTGTGATTTATTGTGTAGGTCCAAATTCGACCATTCATGACAAAAGGCTGATTAAAGAGCTTTGGAGTGGAACCTGGAATTTTCACAAGCTTTATACAAGATGTTTCTTGTCTTGGAGAATGTCTTTGTTCAAAAGCAACATAAGGCTGGCCAAACGACATACAACATGGCTCGTAGTCATGCATCTATTTCCAACATTTCTATCCTATAAGCGCACCATCGATTTGGGTTCTTGCACTTGAATCTTGTCCTTCGCCTCCTTACCATTTTGCAACAAGTGTTCCAAGTGATGATCAATCTAATGAAGTTGATCATGTTCAAAGTGTTCTTCATTTTGTCAGTTGCATTATGGAGGATCCAAGAAGATGTGACCTTGCTGCCAATGAACCATACATTTTACCTTGCATCATGGAACCAAAGCTATATGCGATATCTTCGAAGAGTCGTTGGAGCAAAGCCTTGAGTTTTCCATGGCTGATTGTGAGCATTTTCAAGCTGACCAAGAGACATGTGCACCGAACTTACAATAACCATAACGTATGCAAGTATCATTCATTCTAAGAGAGCCAATATGTGGAGATTTGAGGGTTCATACTGCCACCTCTTGTTCGTACCATTCATTTCCAACCACGATTTGAGGACAAATCTTTTTCAAGAGGAGGGGAATGATACGAAATATGGGCCGCTTATGGGCCATGTTTCGGGCTGCAAGAGATTGAATCTTTTAGTAATAGTTTAGTAGTTTGTTTCCAGATTTCTATGTTATTTGGTAGGAATAAGTTCGGTCCAAGACCTCATGTTGAGTTGGATCCGATTTATAGAGTCTAGGCTCACTATTACTTAAGTTGGTTAATTAGCTTTTATTGGGTTATGTTGGGCCAGCTTAAAGCCTTCATTGGGCCACTTATAAGCTGTCCATTAGTTAGCCTTAACTGTGATTAGTGAGTCATTAGTTTAGTTGTCAAGTTGAATAAGGAAACTTGCATTGTTTTCCAACTTAGATTAGGTTTGCTTCTTTGTAAGGCTATATATAGCCAAGCTTATGATAATTTCAGGGTAGACAATTATGAATGAAAATTGAGAGTTCTCTCATTGGCTCCTTGTGAGCTTTTCTTGAAGTTCTTAGATTAATCCCCTAGGATCTTCAATTTGACTTATCAATCTAGAATCACACTAGATTGTGGCGTCTTCTACCATTATACCTGTGAGAACGTGTAAAACCCCTTATATTTTTCTTAAAATTTCCTTTAATTTGGAAATTATTATTCGACAATAGCTTTACTACACACTCACTTCCCAAATAGTCACAAATAATCATAGAACCAAGGGTTTCCGTTTTACTTTCACCGTTACGACAAACTAGGGTTTTTACGTTTTTTCGTGGTGCGAGTAATCGGTACGAAGCGTATACTAGATTTAGTGATTAAGAGTACATTCTAGATGATATTAAATGTGTGATTAGAAGTGATAATAATAAGTTAGTGAATTGGAAGTTAAAACCCTAGTACGCGCGAGTTAAGGAAAATCGGCTTGAACCGACGGGCACCGTTTGTTACCGAGTGAGTACACCACTTGAACACTACTTTATTACCTTAATCTTCTCACTTTATTTCAGATAATTAACCCTAAAAATATCTCTCAAATCAGCCACAACATTTGACCAAAAGAAATGAGAGAAAAATCTAGAAAGAAAAACAAGTGTCATCACACCTTTGGAAGTTGGACTTTGACCAACTTGTTTAACTTTCCTAAAACACATACTTGACCCAATTTTCTGCATTTTCCTCCTTGCTTGGCCGATTCTTGAGGAAGAGAAAAGAGAGGAAAGACTTCATCTTGCACCATCCTTTCTTGCTTCAATCTTGGACTCCAACCAGAAATTTTACAAACTACTCCATATAAGTTGCTCTTTAGGGAAGATTAAGGCTTTGTGTGGCAAATTTTTTGAAAGGAAAGGTGAAGGATTTTCACTTGTAAGCATCTTAAAGAGGTATTGAAGCTCTCTTCTTTTATTGCTTCTCTACCCTTGGCTAAATTTGTAGAACAACCTATATTGGTGGCTAATGATAGTTATTTCCATGGTTTTGAGACTTATGGTGGTTCTTGTTTGAGTTAGGGTCTTTATTTGAGTTAGGGTTTTGGAGTTTTTCAATCATAAATCCTGTTATTTAGATGGTATATGGTGTTTATAATTTTGTTTTGGAGATTGAAGTAATGATTCAAGTTAGAAAAGTGAAGTTTGCACTATGAATTCATAAAATTCCAGATTTGAACTTCCATGATGCCCTGTTCTGCCCAGTTTTATTCGTCCATGATGGAGGCCGAATTAGGCTTAGATCAAAACATGAAAGTTGTAGGAAATGATGTTTTATATCTTCCTGTAAAATTTCAGCTCAATCGGAGCACGGTAGGAGGTGAAATGACCGAAATACCCTTACAAGCCCAAGCTGCCATTCGTAAACAGTTTTGTGACTTCACCAGTTTGGGTTGCGTTTTTCACCCTGATTCGTATCCAATTAGCTTTTGGCCAAAACACAAAACTTGTAGCCCTATGTTTTATATTTCCAACGCCTCTGAAAACACCCCAAACGGAGTTGTGTAGCCTGAGTTATCACTGGTTAAAGTCAGTGCTGACAACTAGACTGATTACGAACTTTTGGATCTGGGAATTGCAATTCGACCTAGATAACATATGAATTAGGTTAAGATGCCTTCATGAAAGTTGTACCCCTCTGTCTTAGCTTCGAAACGGTATAAGATTCACCCTGATTCGATAAACGTAGCTCCAGTTATGACTAAAATGCTACGGGATATCAAATCTGCCATTCAGTTTGTGTCTTCAAAATTGGTTTCCGATTATACTATTGCACTTGTATTGTATTTGGGTGATTTTGGAGCTTATTGGAAGGGCTATGTTAGTATCATTGCTTCTGTATTATTGTGGGGCTGAATTAAGGAAAGAAAGAAGCCATAAATGGCTGGAAAAATTGGTAAACACAAAGGGCGTGCTGCCCAAGTTTTCGCTTAAGGACTAGGTAGCGATACTCGCGACTTGAGTAAGGAATTGAGGATGAATCTAACCCTAATTTCCTAGGTTATTCGAATTCCCTTTTATGGAGGTATATAAGTTGGATTTCGGCCGAAACGTGTACCCTTGGGGAAAATGAAATTTATAACTCATAGAAATATTTTTTTCCTCGTTCCTTCAAGTTAAATGGTATTTTAACGTAGAATTGCTACCAAATTTCATAGTGTGTATAGCGAGCAAGAGTTTTACGTATATGTCCCAAATGAATTTCAGTTTTTTGATTCTCGTTAAACGAAATGTTTTAGTTTCGAACCTTAATCGATTTTCAAAACTCTTAAACGATATTTTATCGCAGATTTGGACTCCAAGCCAGGAGTACTACCTGGACGTGATCACTAAAAGCACTACATCTTTTGGTGAGTGCTTTCAAATACCTAATTGCACTTGATACTTGTATTTAATACTTGAATGAGATGCTTACATGTTATATGCATGGATTGAGAGGGCAAGCGTGTACTTTATCGCACTTGCCCTAATATGACTTGTTCTCGATCTTTGAGTTCCATTTAAATGATAGACGTGCATATGAATTGTGATTATCTGGAATTCCAGAAACCCTGCGGCTAGTTAATCGAGTCGAGCCGGCAAGGGCTTGGTCGATTAGATAACGAACCCTCGATAGTTAGTGCCGTCGAGTGGAGTGCTACCTCCTCGACTAATCGTATACTCGAGTATTACCACCAGTGTTTACTGTGGAGTTCGGGCCCGGTAAGGGGGTTGGTCGGTGGACGGAGGTTGGAGTTAAGTGGTGTTCTACTGGACTAGTTTTCTCATTTGAAAGTTGACGGAGTGTCAACTACCAATCGATCAAGCTATGGTGGAGCCGACACATGAGCAAACTGTATCCTTATTGTGAAATGTGAATAGTTATTACTTGGCTATATGGAGTATGATTTACTCACTTCTTGACCTGTTTTGAACACTATTTCGCTATGGTGCTATTTCTACGTTATTTGATGAACAATTTGATATTTGGAAACCTCACTGAGCTTTAGCTCACTCCGTTAGTTTTGTTTTCCTTACAGGGGAACGAGCGTGGCGCGAGAGTTAGAAAGACTAGCGTAGTCTAAGTTGTTTTAAATTTTGAAGTTGTACTCGCGCTAGCACCTGACTAGAGTTGTTGTATTCGAATTGTAAACCACGTTAAAGTAATTAAGGTGTGTAGAGTCTTGTATCTGGATTTTGAACATCGATGTGTAATATATTAAGTTTGAACTTGTTGCGGTATTTATTTGAAATGGATGTACTTTTCTTTCTCGAACTTTAGTGAGTGAGTCCCTGGCGAGAGCTGGGCAGGCGACTCGCCAAACCCTAGGGTGAGCCCTAGGGGGAGGTGGGGTCGTCACAATTACCAAGGTTCGTTAACCACGTGATTAACGGGTTGAGGTCATCCGCCCCAAGCTTGGTAACTTCTTGTCGATCATGAGTCTAATCTCTTACGGGTTTTGTCACAAGGTTGGCGACGTTCGTATCAAACTCTCTCATAAAGTTCACCCACGTCCTTGGTGTCAGTTCTTCGTTCCCATTTCTGCCTTATAACGTTCCACCAAGGAACGGGCCTGCCCCTTCCAATTGAAAGATGGCAAAGGTTACCTGCCGCTCCTCGGTATAATGCAAAGCGGCGAAAATATCAACCATTTTCTCCAACCACCTTTCGGCCACATCTGGGTCTGGCCATCCTATAAACTTTGGTGGGGAGAACTTCTGGAATCGTTCGAGAGCTCTATCCTCGCTCGCCACAAGGTTTCCAGGGTTTTCGGGTTGAGGGTTTAGGATTTTGGCCTGATGCTCCACTACGTGAGCCAAAAGATCAGTCATTCGCTATATAGCAGTAGCTACTTGAGCGTTAGGGTCAGTTCTAGTACTCAGGGTTTGGTTCAGGCATGGGTCTCGAGTACCTCCCTCAGTCGAGGGTTGCCTAATTCCGCGGGACCACCGGCCTCGTCCACTATGAGTACCCCCATTGATTCACCCACTCTAGGGTGAAAACATATACGATACAGAGCAAGGGCAATATATGTGCATGAATAAATAAACACTTAACAAAAAAAAACACCAAATAAAAGCAACTATACATATATCACACAAATGTAGCAAACAAGTCATACAGTAGCAGTCAGTCAAATATTTACAAAAGACAAGCCCGTGAAAGCAGTGGGGTCAACCAAAAGTACAGTGTACAACCTAGGTCCCGAAGGTACAAAATAACTAACTAAGAGCTTTCCCTAAGATACCCCTCAACACGGGATCAAAACATGGGCCCAGGGAACTCCATCCCTAGTTCTCCACTGAGCCAATCGACTCCTCCTCCGAGCTAGAGCTAGAGCTAGGAGCGCCTCCCTCACCTGGAGCCCCGTTACCCGGAACTCCCCCTGGCGCATTAGCGCCATCACCTCCTGGATCAGTGCCCCACACTCGTTAATGATACCTCCGGACCGGTCTCTAACCTCTCGAAACCACCCTCAGTGAGGCGGTCGTTAACTACGTGCAACTGGTTGCGAAGAGCATTCGTCCGCTCTTGCTCCAGTGCTATTATCCCCCTGGAGCTCCCTAATCCGGTCCGCCTGCATCCTAGCAATGGCCTCTCACTCGCTGCAGCTCGGTATGATCTCGGGCGGCGGCACGCCTAAGTCTCCTCCGCTCACCTAAAGACGGCTACAACCACATGGGTCGATGTAGGAGTAATGCTGGGCAACGACTACAACGTCTAGTCGACTGGCCGTACTCCAGTGCCTAATCGGTCCTCCGGGTCCTCTCCTCGTAGTCGACAACACGAAAAGGCCCTCCGAGGCGGCTACCTCCGCTCCCCACTAGCTCCATCCATGACCTATAAGGATATACATAAGTTGCAACTTAAATATAGTAATAACAACTTAAACATACCCTAATACAATCCCAAGTTTCTAAGAATCAGGTTTCGGGTTTGCCCAGGTTATTTCTAACCTAGGCTCTGATACCAACTGTGACAGCCCAACTGTGACAGCCCCACCTTCCCTTAGGGCTTACCCTAAGGGTTAGTGAACTGCCTGCCCAACTCTCGCCAGGACTACTGAACGATCACACACGCCTAACCAGGTACAAGAGACCCTTAAAGCGTTAAAACATACATTCCTAAGAAAATAATATCATTTACACAGGAGCAACCATTTACATGTACACGTTATCAAAGTTCACCATCCAAAAGGAAATATTCAAGTGGGGTGGAATTAGGGTTTCCAACGGCCGAGGAGCTAAACAAAAAACAAAATTATCTAACTAGCTCAACTCGCTTCTCAAAAACCATGCTTTTCCCAAAAGTATTCTTGTACGGAAAACAAAGATAATGAGGGTGAGCTTTCACCCAATGAGGTACTAACAAATCATGCAGCCCAAATTCACGAATGTATCCAGATTCAGTTACACATGACCATCAAACATAGAATAAAAGCACCACAACAAGTTCAAATAAAAGGATACGGGTGGCTCTCAGGAGCCAGCTTCCCCATTTCAGCTCTTGATCGCATCTCGTTGACCCTCCGTCAACGTTCAAAGAAAGAAACATGACCGTAGACTCCACTTTACACCCAGTACCTTCCACCGTACATTCCCCTTACCGGGCCTGAACACCTCACAGTAATTGAGAAGGTAATACTCGAGTATACCACAGGGTCGAGGAGATGCACTCCACTCGACAAACAGTAACTCTATGGTCGTTACCTAGCCGACCGGCCCTTGCTGGCTCGACTCGAGTAACTCCCACTAGGGTTTGAGTTCAGACATCACAGTACAGTCGTAGGGCTCATGCCCCATGATTTTAAACCAGACACAGTTCCAATTCACAGATAATCAGAGATTAATTATACAAGTAAGAGAACGAGAGCGATAAAGTACACTCTCGTCTCATGCACAAAGTTCACAGTTACTCAATTCACAAATTCAAGGGCAAGTAATCACTTAGGCATTTAAATCATGCAATAGTACACTCACCACTTCAGATAGGCAAATTCACAAATTCCCGTCCGGCGGATGCCTTGGATCACCCACACATCCTATAATAATCAAGAAAAATGTAATTGAGACTCAAACACGAGTCGAGTACCTCTTAATGAAATCAAATATAGCATAAAATGGAAATAAATCGAATTTAGGGTTAAAAGTCTAAGCAAACTCCAAAGCCTTTCACTTTTACCTATTCTTAACCTAGACTCACAAGACCCCAAAGTTCACAACATTCGGACAACATTTCCCCTAAAATTTCAGCATTTCCACCCTACACAAAATCACTTAAATTCATCCAAACCAACCACAATTTCACATACCAATCATAGGCTAGTTAATCTACTTCATTAGGGTCACAATACCCCTCAATCATAACCAATTATAAGCTCATTAACCATCCATAAGAAAGCCCCAAATTGGAAACCCTAAAGCTGAAATTTTCCATATAAAGCTGAAATTTTCCGCACAAAGCTGAAATTTCCGCAATTCACCACAATTAACGCACAATAGCTCCAATTTACACCATATTAAGCCATCAATTCAAGCCAACCATAATCATCACATGAAAACAGAAAAATTCCCAAGAAAATAAGAAATTCATCTAGGTTCACTTTAATCCATGAAATCATCCCATAAAACACGCGATTTAAACCGCTACAAGTCACTAATTTACCATTATTATGAACAAAAGTTGAGTTTCCAAGCAAAATACCTTAATCCTCAAGAAAGGTAGCAACTTAGAGCTTTCTCTTCCAAAACAACTCCACAAGCACCTTCAATCTTCCTTAGTAGCTCACTTTTACGGAGGAATTCGAAATTTTATCGGTTGGATTTCAAGTTTTGGACAAGAAATGAAAGGAAAAGTTGAAGCTCTCTTTTCTTTTTTTGCTCTCTAAGTTTCGGCCATAAGAGGAAAGAAATGAAGATTGATTTGAGTCAAATTTGGTCTTTTAGTAAAGTAAGAAAGTTAGGCAAGTTAGCTCCAATAAGGTTGCGACACGTGGCACTTTTTGGATTCCTTTCTTATCCTCTTTCTTACTAATGGTCAAATATCTAACTAACCTCTAATTATCTCTTAACACCTAGTAAAACTTAACCTAATTGGCCGAATTTCTCTCACTTAACGCACTAGCGGGTCCCACATCCACTATTCGCTCCTAAAATCTCATGAGCTATCTTATACTAGAAAAATGATCTAAAAACTATGTTTACTTGTAAAATATGTGTAAAATGAATAT
This sequence comes from Coffea humblotiana, assembly GCA_023065735.1. Taxonomy (NCBI): domain Eukaryota; kingdom Viridiplantae; phylum Streptophyta; class Magnoliopsida; order Gentianales; family Rubiaceae; genus Coffea; species Coffea humblotiana. Next base: position 80,769 of record JACYVW010000122.1, read on the forward strand.
AATAAAGAAAATATAGAAAATATGTGCACGGAAATAAATAAACCCTAAAATAATGATTCTTTCTTCTTTCTTTTTTTTTTTTCCGAGTTCTCACAATAAGTTAGTGAATTAGAGGTTAAAACCCTAGTATACTACCACTGGACTACCACTTTCTTACCATAACATATCCTTGATATTAGTGAAAAATATCAGCCCTTAATTACCTCTTGTTGGCCGAAATTCTTGACTAGAAAAAGGAAAGGAAAAGACAAAATTTAAGATGAAATCTTGAAGTGACAAGTGGAGGGCATCCAAGCAACCTTGACTCCAAACCAAGACCAACCTTCTTAAACCTTCTAGGACTTCATTTTTCTTTCTTTTCTTCTCATGGTGGCTGAACCTCAAGAGAGAAAAAAGGGATAAAACAAGACTTCATTCCATCTTGATTGTTAGTTGAATTGAGTGAAAAACAAGAATCTAAACCGATTAATCTTCTAGTTGAGAGCTTAGGAAGCTTGGTGTACCAAAGTTTTGAAAGGAAAGGTGAAGGATTGTTCTTGTAAGCATCTTAAAGAGGTATTATAGCTATCTCCCTTTATTGCTTCTCTACTCTTGCCTAATTTTGTAGAACAACCCATACTTGTGGTTTATGATAGTTATTTCCATGGTTTTGAGGCTTATGGTGGTTATTTGAGTTAGGGTTTTGGAATTTCTCAATCATAAATCTTGTTGTTGGATGGCATATGGTGTCTATAATCTTGTATAGGAGGTTGAAGTAGTGATTCAAGCTAGAAGAGTGAAGTTCATACCATGAATTCATTAAATTCCAGATTGGGGTTCTTATATTGCCCTGTTCTGACCAGTTCTATTCGGCCATGAAGGAGGCCGAATTGGCCTTAGCTCAAAACATTAAAGTTGTAGGAAAGGATGTTCTATAGCTGCCTGTAAAATTTCAGCTCGATCGGAGCATGGTAGGATGTGAAATGACCGAAATACCCTGACTGCTACAAGCTTCAATTCGTAGACAGTTTTGTGAATCCACCAGTTTGGCTTCGCTTTTTCACCCTGATTCGTATCCAATCAGCTTTTGGCCAAAACACAAAACTTGTAGCCTTATGTTTTAGTTTTCCAATGGCCTTGAAAACGCCTCAAACGGAATTGTGTAGCTTGAGTTGTTACCGGTTAAAGTCAGTACTGACAACCAGACTGACCATGAACTTTTGGATCTGTGATTGGCAAATTCGACTTAGATAAACTGTGAATTAGGTTAATTTGCCTTCATGAAAGTTGTGCCCCTCTGTCTTCGCTTCGCAACGGTATAAGGTTCACCCCGATTCGATAAACATAGCTTTAGTTATGACTAAAATACGATGCGATGTCAAACCTGCCGTTTAATTTTGTCTTTAAAAACTGATTTCCGATTGTGCTATTGCACTTGTGTTATATTTGGGTGATTTTGGAGCCTATTGGAAGGGCTATGTTAGTAACACTACTTATGTATTATTGTGGGGCTGAATTAAGGAAAAGAAGGAAGCCATAAATGGCTGGAAACTAGGTAAAAACAAAGGCGTGCTGCCCAAATTTGCACTCGAGGGTTAAGTAGAGGTACGCGTGTGAGAACCCGTAAATTTTCTTATTTTTAGGTATTATTTTATTTCTTTGCACCCGTTTTCCATATTTTCTTTATTCTATAAATTTTCTAGACATTTTTATGAGTAAATAGGGTTTTAAAAATGTTTTTCTAGTATAAGTCAGTTTACGAGATTTTTGGAGTGAATAGTGGATGTGGGACCCGCTAGTGCGTTAAGTGAGAGAAATTTGGCCAATTAGGTCAAGTTTTGCATAAAGGAATTAAATTACTAGGTGTTAGGAGATAATTAGAGGTTAGTTAGGTATTTAACCATTGGTAAGCAAGATGATAGGAATAAAACCTAAAAGGTGCCACGTGTCGCGATTTCACTGGAGATGACTTGCCTAACTTTCTTAACTTTACTAATTAACCAATTTTGACCCAAATCATCTTCACTTTTGCTCCCCTCCCCTTTGGCCGAAAATTTGAGAGAAAGAAAAGAAAGAGAGCTTCAACTTTTCTTCCAATTCTAGCCTAAATCTTGAAATCCAACCGATTAAATCTTGAATTCCTCCATAAAAGTGACTTGTTAAGGAAGCTTGAAGGTGTTTGTGGAGTTATTTTGGAAGAGAAAGCCCTAAGTTGCAACCTTTCTTGAGGATTAAGGTATTTTTCTTGTCAACTCAATTTTTGTTCCTACTAATGGTAAATTAGTGGCTTGTAGTGGTTAAATAGCTTGTTTTGTGGATGATTTCATGGATTAAAGTGAAGTTGGATGAATTTCTTATTTTTTTGGGAATTTTTCTGTTTTCATATGATGGTTATGGTTGGCTTGGATTGATGGCTTAATATGGTATAGAATTGGAACTATTGTGCGTTAATTGTGGTTAATTGCGGAAATTTCAAGTTTATGCAGAAAATTTCAGCTTTAGGGTTTCTAAAGTCACCTCGATTGGAGTCGTCGTTCTACCACCTTTAATCAAATCGTGTCGTCCGTTTTGATTCTAGGTTCCGCAAGCCAAGCGTTGGACAACCTCGCTAGATCCTTGGGCAAACGTGCTACGTGTCTCGAAACAAGTTGATCGAGGACCGTATCACACAAGCTTTGGACAGATTAAGAGACACAACAATTAAGCAACTTCGGCCCCAATTTCTGTCCAACACGCGTAATATGGCGGATAGATTTTTTTTTTTTTTTAACAAAGCAGCAGAAACAAAGGAATTCTAGATGACAAACAAAGACAAAAAACAAGGATATAACGAAAGATACCTCCACCTAAGCTCTGAAGCCAACTGATACGCTCCTCGATCAACACGTTTCGAGACACATAGCACGTTTTGCCCAAGGATCTAGCGAGGTTGTCCAACGCTTGGATTGCGAGACCTAAAAACCAAAACGGACGACACGAATTGGTTGAAGATGGTAGAACGACGACTCCAATCGAGGTGAATACTCAAGTGGATAGGTCGGATGAACAATCAAGGACAAGTACGAGATTGCTCAAGAACCCTTGCCAAAAGCAAGTAGAGGATCGAGTTTCTCACACTAGAGAGAATCGAAAATGATGAACTTTATTGATAAAACGTCTAACCCTTCAACCGTACAACTTGAGCCTTTTTATAGGCTAGCAAAGCTAATGAAACCCTAGGCTAGGAAGGGGGATGGGGCTCGGCCACCTTGTGGATATAAATGGGCCGGATCCATGACTCAAACAAAGTAACGAACTAGTAACTAATCTAACAATGACTCGACGCCCAACACTTGTAACTAAAAGGCCGACCAAGCCCATTGGAAAACTGAAAAGACTAGCTAATGGGCTAAAAGCCCAGCTAACAACCATCACTTAGCTCCTCATGGGCTTGGATCAACGTGTAGACAACTTGATGATCAACTTCTAAGCCTTCAATGTTCCGATGGACCCCTTGTTGGTCTTGAACATTTCGAACAAGGGCTTGGAGAGACTCTTTGAAGCGCTTGGCCCGTGCATGTGTAACGGGGCCTAGTTGTACTCGCACTTGGTCTTCACCATCTCCATTCGTGCACACATCACCTTCAATTGAAACATTCCTCTTTCTTGACATTGTTGGAAAGAGATCTTACTGCTCAATATAAGGATATCCTCAGCCAAGAAAAACTCTTGTGGCTCATGAAGGCAAGATCAATTGACCACTCTTTTAGTGATGACCTAAATGTCAACAAGACATTCACTCCTATGTCCTCTCATTCTTCACCATTCTCTTCACCTCAAACCAACTTGCTGTGGACTTTAACCCTTCTCCTTTTCCCTTCCAGGACCTGTATTGTCCCAAGACTCCAAAACTGCCCTTCTTGCCATGCCCACTGAGTTAGACATTAAGAAATTGTGTTTGATTTGAAACCCTTCAAGTATCCATGTCCAAACGGATTCCACCCTTCATTCTTCCAAAAACAATGGAACACAATTTGCTCCTTCCATTTAAAAATTTATTGAGGATTCTTTTCATCTAAACCCCCTTCCCTCCTAGAGTAAATGACACTTACATCTGCCTCATCCCAAAAATTGATCATCCTAACTCAATCTCCCAATTCCGACCTATAGGCTTGTGTAACTCCTACAAAATCTGAGCCAAGGTCATCTCTCGCCTTCAAGCTAGCTTCATTTCCTCTAGAAGTGGTGTTGACAATGTGATCCTAGTCCAAGAGGTTGTTCACAAGTTAAAAAATAAATATGGAAAATGGGGTATCTGTGCCATTGAGCTGGACCTTCATAAAGCCTATGACTACCTAGAGTGGTCCTTCATCAAGCAAGTTTCTGACCTTGATACGAAATATGGGCCGCTTATGGGCCATGTTTTGGGCTACAAGAGATTGAATCTTTTAGTAATAGTTAGTAGTTTATTTTTCAAATTTCTACTTTATTTCCTAGGAATAAATTCGGTCCAAAACCTCATTTTGAGTTGGATCCGATTTATAAAGTCTAGGCTCACTATTACTTAAGTTGGTTAATTAGCTTTTATTAGGTTATGTTGGGCCAGTTTAAAGCCTTCATTGGGTCAATTATAAGCTGACCATTAGATAGTGGATTTGATAGTAGAATCGGCCCAAAGGCCTAGCCTAGCCGAGTTAGGGTTTTCAAGTCACTTTAGGTTTTCAAGTTGTATGGCTATATATAGCCAAGGCAAGAGACCTTTATAATCAGTTTTTGAATCAATACAATTGTGAGTTTTCACTTTCTCTTTCTAAGAGAGCCTCTTTGAATATTTGAAAATCTTTCTCAAATTGTTCAACTGAACTTATCAATCAAGTAACTCCTTGGTGTGGCGTTCCTCTACCTATAGTTCGGTTCGCTAATTCGTTAAGTAGTGGGTTGAGATAATATCAACATTGTTCGCTACTTCGGGTCAAATTTCCGCTGCTCAAACCATTGGTGATTGGTTGTCTAGATCATGTCAATTGGGTTTTCACATCAGTTGGGTAATCAGAGCTAGTCGACAACCACCAGGTTATATCTTTCCTTTTTGTTTGTTTCGAGTCATATACGTTTGTTCCAAATCTGTTTCGCATGTCAAAAAAAAAAAGTACTGTTCACCGTACTGTTCACAGACTGTTCATCGTTACTGTTCATCCGAAAAAATTTCCCATGCCTTGTGTTTGTTTCTTGTTGTTCTTGCTTTGTAGTTGCTTGGTAATTTCTTGAAGTTCTTAGATTGCATAGCGGGTTCATGAAATCCAACGTTCAAACTAGGGGTTTCTTGACAAAGGGTGTTGGGAATTTTGTGTCTTGCACTACAAAGAAGGCTGTTACCTTTTTCTTGGGAATCTTGATAATTTTCTTGAATTTTCTGGGAATTCTTGGTTGAATCTTGAAGTATTGGGTTGGTATTCTTGGGTTCTTGAATTCTTGAAGTCAAAATCACCATATCTTGAACAAACCAAACCCTAGTTCTTGTTTCTTGAAATTGGGGCTGATCTTGTGCAAATATCCAAACGAAATTCTTGTTTGTTGTTGTGATCTGAATTGAAAAAGAAGAAAAAGAAATCTGATTGCGTTACAAAAAAAAAGAAAGAAAGAAAACGCAAGAAAAAAAAAGGAAAACAAAATCGGATCACAAGTAGAAAACAAAAAGGAAACCAACTTGAATTTGGAAACCAAGTTGACTTGGGTTTGCAAAACAAATCCTAGTTGAACTCAAATACCAAATTCTGATTGGTCACCTTTGTACCCATGAGAAACCAGAAATTCAGCCACTAAACCACCCAAAACACCACCCATTAAACCTTGCTTACAACTCCCAAAAATACAGCCAAGTGCAAAATTGGGTAGAGTCACTCTAGGTTCCAAAAATTTCTGCCGTCTTAATTCTTATTGGTCGAATTTAGCATTCTATCCAGCCATATACACTAGTGTTTTGAGTCCTTTTTCAGATTGTTTTTCGTGCTTAGAAGGGTCCATAAGGAGTCCAAACCAATCTAGGACTTCAATTAGTTTGTTAGCTTCCAAATCGAGTCCTTGTCTAAATTAAACTCTTCCAATTCGTGGGCTACCTTTTGTGGACTAAATCTGGTAATTTTAGCAAGTATTCACAGCATTCCTTGAGTCACTTTGACGGTCCAATAAACCCTAAAAATCCAGAAATTATACGCCGCATTTTGGGTAAGACTTGATTGAAGTTTGGTTGAACTACTTGAAGGAAATTTCTGATTTCTTCAAGGGGGCAATCGAGGAACTTGAAGAGTGAGTGGTGAGAATATTAGAGTGTTTTAAACACTTGAGTGATACACGAGAGCGAGGGAAACACGTAAGGGGAGTGAGTGAGGCCTTTTCTACTAATGTTTGTTGAGTTTTGCAGGTGATAAAGTATGAGACAAACGAATGCTCAACTGGAGCTTCACCATCTTGTGCCTAAAGGAGTAAATGCTGTGGCATTGCGTGAGATAACTGAGCAATTGGAAATCATCAAAGCTCAAAAAAATGATTGGTTTTATACACGTTGCCACATCAAGGATAAAGTTTGCAGCTTAGCCATTTGATAAAGGTTGTGAAGTTAACCTCGCAAGTACTATCTTGGTTGAGAAATTGAATCTTCCAACCATTGATCATCTTCGACCTTACAAGTTGCATAGTGATAGTGGTGATATTTGGGTTACGAAGCACACACTTGTTCCTTTTCGTATTGGCCAATACGTGGATGAGGTGTTGTGTGATGTAGTTCCTATTCAAGTGACGCATGTGCTGTTGGGACAATGGTGGATGTTTAATCGAGAAGTCAAATATGATGGATATACTAATAAGTATTCCTTCACATTTAATTGCCGTCGTACCAGGCTTGTGTCGCTTAATTCTAAGCAACTTTGTATTGATCTAGCATACCTGAAGAGTGAGCATGAGCGTTATAGTATGAAGAAAGAGCGAGATGAGGGAATTGTGACTGAAGAGGTAAAATTCGAGGGAGTTGAAAAGGAGAAAGAGGTTGAGAATAATGAGAGGAAAAATTCAGCTAGTTGAGAAAGAGATTAAAAATTCTAAGAGTGAGCTGATTTTGAGCAAAAATGTGAGGGTTTATTGTTTTCCTAACGAATTTACCTTTGCTTTGTTTAGTGTTTCTTCTTTTGTGCAGATTAAGCAAAGTCAAGTGACGCTAGTCATGCCATGCTCCATTCCAAAGTCACTCGTACAATTCATTAGTTTCCATGGAGTTTGTCTTCTAGGAGTTAAATCTATTTGGGAACACCTCATGGGACAATTTCAATTCAAATCTATCCATACCAAAGGGGAATTAATTCAAACCCACCGTGAAGGGAGAATTCCAAATTTTGACTCTCATTTGCTACCTATGGTTCATTCATCATTTTCACCTTCTTTTGAGTATAATTTCCATCCTAACACTTGTATTTCTCATGCAGATTTTGAAGGAAAGTGTAAAAAGCTAGCAATCCCTTCTCAAGTTGAATCAATTGGTGGAAGGAATAATGAAGTGTCAAAGGGAGTTTTCGCACTTAAATCTTGTTCTATACCTTCTTACCATTTAGTAGATGATGTACCATTGCTTCTTTATCCAATTTCTATTTGTCTCAAGTTGAAAGTTATTTTGTTTTTGTAGGTTGTAAAGCTGTCCAAAATTTTTCAGTTTTGATTAAAGACTTACAACCTGATTTCGTGCTTATTCCAGCTCAAAGTGATGATCTTTCATGCTTATTCACACATCCAAAAGCTGGTGGCCAAGTGCTCAATTTGTCAACTTCAACTTGTGCTAGTTCAAGTAACCCTCATGAAGCGGAATTCAATTGTTTGCTACCTTATATGTTGGAAGATGAGAAATTGTGTGTCACGCAAGATCCCAAAGCTGTCCTCCACGAGTTGTTTAGTGCCTCATCCATGCAACAAGTTGCTCCCATTTTATCCATGCAAGATGATCCAAATCAATGTCAACTAGTGCTGGATTTTACACCTTTGCACAATCAAGGTCCCAATGTGAAAATCCATGACCAAAGGCTAATTAGAGAGTTTTGGATTGCAACCTGGAGTTTTCACAAGCCTTACACAAGCTCTTTCCTACCTTGGCGCATGTCCTTGTTTGAGAGCCTCATGAAGTTGACCAAGAGACATGTGCACCGAATTACAATAATCATGACGTATGCAAGTATCATTCATTCTAAGAGAGCCAAATGTGGAGATTTGAGGTCATACTGCCAACTCTTGTAGTACCATTCATTTCCAAACACGATTTGAGGACAAATCTTTTTCAAGAGGAGGGGAATGATACGAAATATGGGCCTTATGGGCCATGTTTTGGGCTGCAAGAGATTGAATCTTTTAGTAATAATTAGTAGTTTATTTTCCAAATTTCTATTTTATTTGCTAGGAATAAATTCGGTCCAAGACCTCATGTTGAGTTGGATCCGATTTATAGAGTCTAGGCTCACTATTACTTAAGTTGGTTAATTAGCTTTTATTGGGTTATGTTGGGCCAGCTTAAAGCCTTCATTGGGTCGATTATAAGCTGACCATTAGATAGTGGATTTGAGTAGTAGAATTGGCCCAAAGGCCTAGCCTAGCCGAGTTAGGGTTTTCAAGTCACTTTAGGTTTTCAAGTTGTATGGCTATATATAGCCAAGGCAAGAGACCTTCATAATCAGTTTTTGAAATAAATTGTGAGTTTTCACTTTCTCTTTCTAAGAGAGCCTCTTTGAATATTTGAGAATCTTTCTCAAATTGTTCAATTGAACTTATCAATCAAGTAACTCCTTGGTTGTGGCGTTCCTCTACCTATAGTTGGTTCGCTAATTCGTTAAGTAGTGGGTTGAGATAATATCAACATTGTTCGCTACTTCGGGGATTAGATTGGGTCAAATTTCCGCTGCTCAAACCGTTGGTGATTGGTTGTCTAGATCGTGTCAATTGGGTTTCACATCAAAATGTCTCAAAACATGGTTCATTAATCTCATGAAAGTGCTAGGGGCGTTAGTCAACCCAAAAGGCATGACTAGCCACTCATATAGACCATGTTTGGTTTTGAAAGCCGTTTTTCATTCATCGCCTTCTTTCATCCTAATTTGATGATAGCCACTCCTTAAATCAATTTTAGTGAAGATAATAGTACCATCAAATTCATCAAGCATATCATCTAGCCTAGGAATGGGATGACGATATTTAACAGAAATAGCATTAACGGTTCTACAGTCAGTGCACATGCGCCAAGTACCATCCTTTTTGGGGACAAGTATCACAGGCACGGCGCAAGGACTGAGACTCTCCTTTACCCAACCCTTACCTAATAGTCCATCAACTTGCCTTTGAAGCTCCTTTGTCTCTTCAGGACCCATGCGGTACGCGGGTTTGTTGGGTAGTGGTGCTCCAGGAATCAAGTCTACTTGGTGCTCGATCCCTGGAATGGGTGGTAATCCATCAGGGACCTCATCAGGGAATACATCCTCGAATTCCTGCAAGTGAGCAATAACACTCGAAGGCAATGCCTTATCGAGCTCATCAACATTTAGTAGCACATGTTTACAAATCATGAGTAATACAGGCTGGTCAGCATTTACAAGTTTTCGCACATCCTTAGCCTTAATTATCATGTTTTGTTTCCTAGTGTTGGGTTTTGTTAATGCATGATCATGTGTGACACTAGGTGTGCTCACTTGACCCTTGGTCGATTGCTCACTTGTAGAAGTGGAGCATTTGCTAGGGTCGGTCGCCTTTTGTTTCTTCTTTTGGCGGTCCAGCTCACACTATCTTTGCAATTTAAGTTGGTCCTCATACACTTATGCAGGTGTGAGTGGTGTGAGAACCATGCGTCTACCATTGTGCAAAAGAGTGTATTTATTTGCCCCTTCCATCAAATGTGACATATTTGTCAAATTGCTAAGATCTCTCTAAAATGACATGTGTAGCATGCATGGGAACTACATCACACACGACTTCATCAATGTATGTGCCAATGGAAAAAGGAACACGTATCTGTTTGTAGACACGTACTTCTCCTTCTCCACTCAGCCATTAAAGGCGGTATGGGTGTGGATGTCTAGTTGTAGGAAGTCCTAAGCTCTCCACCATGAGTAAACTTGCCACATTGGTGCAACTCCCACCATCGATGATGAGGCTACACACCTTATTACTTACTTTACAATGGGTGTAAAATAAGTTTTTCCTTTGCAATTGCTCGTCTTCCTTGACTCGGGTGGTTAGCACTCGTCGTGCCACCAAACAGCCAATTTCCTCTTGAGTAGGAGAACATTCTTCTTCAGCCGAGTCATCCTCCAAGCAATCGCCCTTGATCAATCCAGGCATGTCCTCACAATCGTCGTCATCGGACACGATCTCTCCATTGTGAGTGACTAACATGATCCTTTGGTTTGGACATTGGGACTAGATATGTCCAAATCCTTGGCACTTGAAACACTTGATATCCCTACTCCTAGTCTTAGGAGTCTCATGAGGTGCCTTAGAAGTAGATCTGGATGCATCAACAGTTTTGTTAGGGGTAAAATGGGAAATTCGGTTAGGAGCATTACCTTGAATTCGGTTAGATGAAATGGGTGTAGCCGAATTTCCAGCTTCTTGGGCTGCCCTCCGTGGTTGGTTTCCCCTCCATGAAGTTGAGTTGGAAGCCTGGAAGGTGCGGGCCCCTTGCCTCAGTTTCTTTCCCCTCTCGGCCTTGATAGCCAATTCAAGAAGATCATGCACGTCCAAGTAATGTTGGAGCTCCAAGGCTTCTTGTAGGTCAGGGTTGAGACCTCTAAGAAATCTCGCCATTGTTGCCTCACTATCTTCTTGAATATTTGCCCTCATCATGGCCATTTCGATCTCTTTGTAGTAGTCCTCCACACTCATGTTGCCCTGAGTGAGGGTTTGGAGTTTGGAGTGGAGATCGAGGTTGTAATAGCTAGGAACAAACCTCTTGCGCATCAGTGCCTTGAGTTCTCGCCAAGTCCGGACTCGTGGTTCTCCCATTCGCTTCCGATGAGTCCTTACTTGGTCCTACCAGACTAGGGCGTAGTCGGTGAACTCAACAGTGGCTACCTTAACCTTTTGTTCCTCACTATAATCATAGCAGTCGAAGACCATCTCGATGCGGCCTTCCCATTCCAAGTAAGTCTCAGGGTCGCTTTTGCCTTGGAATGTAGGGACTTGGTGATGTGTGCACGGACCTTAGCCCAAGTAATGACCCCGTTCGAGTTCCATTGGGCCCAGTCACACGTGCACAGGTCAAGCGCTTCAAGGAGTCCCTCCAAACCCTTGTCCGAAACGTCCAAGACCAACAAGGAGTCCATAGGGACATTGAAGGCTTGGAAGGGGATAATCTAGTCATCTACACGATGATCCAAGCCCATGAAAAATCAAGCGGGCCTCCAAGTGGGTTGGTCGACTAGGCCTTAGGCCTTAGCACTAGGTTTTCATCTTGTTAGAGTTGGATCAGATTGTTAAATTAGGACATGGGTCGGCCCATCTTGTCCAAAGAGTGGCCGCCCCCTTGCTTGCTTGATTGTTAAATCTAGTCATCTACACGATGATCCAAGCCCATGAAGAATTAAGCGGGCCTCCAAGTGGGTTGGTCGACTAGGCCCTAGGCCTTAGCACTAGGTTTTCATCTTGTTAGAGTTGGATCAGATTGTTAAATTAGGACATGGGTCGGCCCATCTTGTCCAAAGAGTGGCCGCCCCCTTGCTTGCTTTGTTAGGGTTTTATTAATCCCTTGACCTAGCATCTTAGCCTATATAAAGGCTCACTTTGTACGATCAAGGGGTTACGCAATTTTGATAATAAAACACTTAGTTTGTTTCTCTTCCATTGAGAGATTCGAATCCTTTACTTGCTTTTGGCAAGGGTTTTGAGCAATCTTGTGCTTGTCCTTGATTGTTCCATCGACCTATCCATTTGAGTAAACACCTCGATTGAAGTCGTCGTTCTATCGCCTTTAGTCAAATTGTGTCATCCGTTTGATTCTAGGTTCCGCAATCCAAGCGTTGGACAACCTCGCTAGATCTTTGGGCAAACGTGCTACGTGTCTCGAGACGAGTTGATCGAGGACCGTATCAGTTGGTATCAGAGCTTAGGTGGAGGTATCTTTCATTATATCCTTGTTTTTCGTAGTGTGTCGTTAGGTTTGTAGTACATCCGCTGCATTACTCCAAAAGAAAAAAAAATTTCTGTTCGTGTCCTTTCTTCTTTTTTTGTGCGTCAATTTCTGTTCGTAGGATTGGGTCGTGCATGCTATCCGTGAAGCTTTCATGTGTTGCTGCAAGTTGTTTGTGTATTGAGTCGCGAGTTGTTCCTCAAAATTCTGTCTGCCAACTTGCTCTTGCTTTTAGTCACTTTGTTGTGTGCCAAATCTGTCCGTGAAGTGTCTTGTCCGTGCAGTTTCAATTCTGCCCATAACTTACTCTTTGTGTTGTGCCAAATCTGTTTTGGTCCGTGTGCCCTTGGAACGTGCAAAGCAATTCAGATTGAAACCCACATCAGTCTTGGCCGTTAGTCCTCCCTTGGGTCACAAGAAAACAAGTGGCGGCGGCTAGGGTTTTCCTCTTGTGCGTTAGGTTTCCTTTGTTACCAAATCTGTCCAAGTTTCTTTTGAGTCATCCAAGGTGTTTTACTTGTGTTTCAAATCTGACTTTTGGTTAAACTTTGTTGGTATTTGTGAATCTTGAAGAGAACCTACAAGATTTTAAGGTTTCTTGAAGTTCTTGAAGCCCTTCTTGAAGTCTTGAAATTCTTGAACGTATCTTGCTAGTTCTTGGAAGGTTTGTGGTTGTGCATTGCTGCGAGTTAAGGGGCTGACCAAAACTGGAAATTTGATTCCATTCGGCCAAGAGTTTCTTGTTGTGAGAGTTAAAAAAAAAACAGAAAAAAAAAAAAAGAAAGGGAGCAATCGGGTGGCAAAGAAAAACAAGAAGGGAATCGCATTCTTTTGCCCAAGTCAGTTTTATTACATCTTGTTCCAACCCTAAAACAGAAAATTACACAAAGTAAGCAATCAAAAGTTTTGATCCACCACTTCTTGAAGTTCTTGTTTCTTGGAAGCTTGTTTTATCTTGCGAGTAAACATCTTCTTGTACTCCTTTACGGTGGTGAAGGGCCTCCTTGACTTAGGGGTGAATTTCTTGGGAGTTTGAGTAGGGTTGTGTGCATCACCTTGTGTATTCTCCATTGGTGTGAGAGAGGGCCAATATTATCTTGAGCTTTTGCCCCAAGAAAGCCGAACAGCCTTGCTACTTGGAAAAAAAAGGACAAGAGAGAGCCGAATTGAATTGGGGTGTGAGTGTCGGTTGTGAGGGAGTTATAAGAGGTGGCTAGCCGACTTTGAGTAAGGGTTTGTGAGGGAGAGGGCCGAAATTTTGGCTTCTTAACCCTAATTGGAATCGGTTTTTGGGAAGCTTCTAAAGGTGTTTAAGAGGGAAAAGGGTTTCTTAAGGGTTTCCAAAACCTAACTAGTTTCCAAAATCACCAAGGAAACTAAGTAGACAACTTGGATCACTCATTTACTTCCACTTGGACACACTCCTATATTCTAGGAACTAGGGTTTCACTTGAGCCTTTGTTCACACTAGCACACTTTCCATTTCTGTCCGCCATTAGCAACCTTCCAAAAGCGTCCATTCTTGCTTCATTTGCATTCCATTTGTGTCTTGCTTCTTGAATACTCTTGTGGAGAAAGTTGGTGACACTCATTGGACTTGAGCAGCATTTCTCAACTACCTAATCCAACAGGTCAAGGTATTTTGTGAGATCAATAGAGTGTTTGAGTGACAAATACGAGAGTGAGTGAAACACTAAGGGAGTGAAGTGAGGTTATATTTGTATTCTTTTCTTGTCACTAACCTTTTGTAGGTCGAAAGAGAGTCATGGAGCAAGCTCAACGAACCAATGACTACTCATTGATGTTCACAGCCATGAAAAACGAGCTCAGGCGAATTAGTGAGCAACAAATGGAGGAATTGCACACTCGCTTTGATGAGCTATCCAAGAGTCTCACGAGGGACTCTCGTTCCAGATCTCACAACCGGAGTAACCAGGGCACCAAAGGAACACATAGTGAAGATTACTCGGCCAGTGAGATGAGGAAAGGCCGAGAGGCCAAGGAGGGATACATCCAAAAGCGAGATCAAGGGGCTTAAGATCCAAGTCCCTACATTCCAAGGCAAAAGCGACCCTGAAGCTTACTTGGAATGGGAAGGCCGTATCGAGATGGTCTTCGACTGCTATGATTATAGCGAGGAACAAAAGGTTAAGGTAGCCACTGTTGAGTTCACCGACTACGCCCTAGTCTGGTGGGACCAAGTAAGGACTCATCGAAGGAGAATGGGAGAACCACGAGTCCGGACTTGGCGAGAACTCAAGGCTTTGATGCGCAAGAGGTTCGTTCCTAACTATTACAACCGCGATCTCCACTCCAAGCTTCAAACCCTCACTCAGGGCAACATGAGCGTGGAGGACTACTACAAGGAGATCGAAATGGCCATGATGAGGGCAATATTCAAGAAGATAGTGAGGCAACAATGGCAAGGTTTCTTAGAGGTCTCAACCCTGACCTACAAGAAGCCTTGGAGCTCCAACATTACTTGGACATGCATGATCTTCTTGAATTGCTATCAAGGCCGAAGGGGAAAGAAATTGAGGCGAGGGGCCCGCACCTTCCAGACTTCCAACTCACTTCATGGAGGGGAAACCAACCACGGAGGGCGACCCACGAAGCTGGAAATTCGGCTACACCCACTTCATCTAGCCGAATTCAAGGTAATGCTCCTAACCGAAATTCCCATTTTACCCCTAACAAATCTGTTGATGCATCCAGGTCCACTTCTAAGGCACCTAATGAGACTCCTAAGACTAGGAGTAGGGATATAAGTGCTTCAAGTGCCAAGGGTTTGGACATATCCAGTCCCAATGTCCAAACCAAAGGATCATGTTAGTCACTCACAATGGGAGATCGTGTCCGATGACGACGATTGTGACATATGCCTGGATTGATCAAGGGCGATTGCTTGGAGGATGACTCGGCTGAGGAAGAATGTTCTCCTACTCAAGGGGAAATCGGTGTTTGGTGGCACGACGAGTGCTAACCGCCCGAGTCAAGGAGGACGAGCAATTGCAAAGGGAAAACTTATTTTACACCCGTTGTAAAGTAAGTGATAAGGTGTGTAGCCTCATCATTGATGGTGGGAGTTGCACCAATGTGGCAAGCTTACTCATGGTGGAAAGCTTAGGGCTTCCTACAACTAGACATCCACACCATACCGCCTCCAATGGCTGAGTGAAGAAGGAGAGGTACGTGTCTACAAACAGGTACGTTCCTTTTTCCATTGGCACATACATTGATGAAGTTGTGTGATGTAGTCCCATGCATGCTACACATGTCATTTTAGGGAGACCTTGGCAATTTGACAAGCATGTCACATTTGATGGTAGGGCAAATAAATACACTCTTTTGCACAATGGTAAACGCATGGTTCTCACACCACTCACACCTGCACAAGTGTATGAGGACCAACTTAAATTGCAAAGAGTGTGAGCTGGACCGCCAAAAGAGGAAACAAAAGGCGGCCGACCCTGGCAAATGCTCCACTTCTACAAGTGAGCAATCTACCAAGGGTCAAGTGAGCACACCTAGTGTCACACATGATCATGCACTATCTAAACCAACACTAGGAAGCAAAACATGATAATTAAGGCTAAGGATGTGCGAAAACTTGTAAATGCTGACCAGCCTGTATTACTCATGGTTTGTAAACATGTGCTACTCAATACTGATGAGCTCGACAAGGCATTGCCTTCGAGTGTTATTGCTCTTTTGCAGGAATTCGAGGATGTATTCCCTGATGAGGTCCCTGATGGATTACCACCCATTCGAGGGATCGAACCAAATAGACTTGATTCCTGGAGCACTACCCAACAAACCCGCTACCGCATGGGTCCGGAGGAGACAAAGGAGCTTCAAAGGCAAGTTGATGGCCTACTAGGTAAGGGTTGGGTAAAGAGAGTCTCAGTCCTTGCGCCGTGCCTGTGATACTTGTCCCCAAAAAGGATGGTACTTGGCGCATGTGCACTGACTGTAGAGCCGTTAATGCTATTACTGTTAAATATCGTCATCCATTCCTAGGCTAGATGATATGCTTGATGAACTTGATGGTGCCATTATTTTCACTAAAATTGACTTAAGGAGTGGTTATCATCAAATTAGGATGAAAGAAGGCGATGAATGGAAAACGGCTTTCAAAACCAAACATGGTCTTTATGAGTGGCTAGTCATGCCCTTTGGGTTGACTAACGCCCCTAGTACATTCATGAGACTAATGAACCATGTTTTGAGACACTTCATTGGGAAATTTGTGATTGTCTATTTTGATGACATTTTGATATATAGTCGCAATGAGCATGAGCACATGGAGCATCTGAGATTAGTTCTTAATACACTTCGAGAGGCGCGTCTATACGCTAACCTTAAGAAGTGCACTTTTTGTACTAATGAGCTTGTGTTTTTAGGCTATGTTGTGAGCTCGCAGGGCATCAAAGTAGACGAGTCCAAGATTGAGGCCATCAAGCAATGGCCCACACCAAATCTGTCCCTGAGGTGCGAAGCTTCCATGGACTGGCGGGCTTCTACGCGATTTGTCAAAGACTTCAGCACCATTGCTACACCATTGACCGCCGTGACAAAGAAGAATGATAAATTCCATTGGGGAGAAGCCCAAGAACAAGCATTCCTTACTCTCAAGGACAAACTCACACATGCACCTGTTTTAGCATTACCTAACTTTAACAAGACTTTGAAATTGAATGTGATGCTTCTGGTGTAGGTATTGGAGCTGTGCTTATGCAAGACAAGAGGCCTTGTGCCTTCTTTAGCGAGAAACTGGGGGAGCTGCTTGAATTATCCCACGTATGACAAGGAGTTGTACGCGCTTGTGAGGGCATTGGAGACTTGGCAACACTACCTCCGTCCAAGGGAATTCGTGATACACACTGATCACGAGTCCTTGAAGTTTCTCAAGGGGCAACCAAAGTTGAGCAAGCGACATGCCAAATGGGTTAGTTTCCTTGATACCTTTCTTATGTCATCAAGTACAAAACTGGCAAAACAATGTGGTAGCTGATGCTTATCTCGTAGACATTCTCTTGCTTGCTGTCCTTGATGCTAAGTTGTTAGGGTTTGAGACTCTTAAGGAACTATATGCACATGATCATGACTTTGGTGACATATATGCATCCTGTGCTAAGAGTCCACATGGAAAGTACTTTTTGCATGATGGTTTCTGTTCTATGTGGATAAATTGTGTGTGCCTAATTCTTCTATTCGTGATCTTTTGATTCGAGAGGCACATAGTGGTGGTCTCATGGGACATTTTGGAATTGTTAAGACTTTGGGAATGTTGCAAGAGCATTTTTACTGGCCTCATATGCGTAGGGATGTTGAACGCATGGTTGGTAGGTGTGCCACTTGCCACAAAGCCAAGTCTAAAACAAATCCATATGGCTTGTATACCCCATTACCTATTCCGCATCATCCTTGGGTAGACTTGTCTATGGACTTTGTTTGGGACTGCCTAGTCACCAAGGGGTAATGATTCCATCAATGTTGTGATTGATAGATTCTCTAAGATGGCTCATTTCATCCCTTGTCACAAAGAAAGCTGAATTTGTGCGTAGGTTACATGAAACCGTTCGGGCAAACATTGAAAGGCGTACTTAGCAATACATCCAGCAAGCCAACAAACACCGTCGCAAGATAACCTTTGAACCTGGAGATTGGGTTTGGCTGCACTTGAGGAAAGAAAGGTTCTCCAAGCAACGCCAAAGTAAGTTGTCCCCAAGGGGTGATGGACCTTTTCGCGTGCTCCAACGTGTCAATGACAATGCCTACAAATTGGAACTACCTGGCGAGTACAACGTGAGCGCGACCTTCAACATCGCGGATTTGAGTCCATTCCTTGACGAGGAGGATCCTGATTTGAGGACAAATCCTTCTCAAGTGGAGGGGACTGATGTGTGCACGGACCTTAGCCTAAGTAATGACCCCGTTCGAGTTCTATTGGGCCCAGTCACATGTGCACGGGCCAAGCGCTTCAAGGAGTTCCTCCAAACCCTTATGCGAAACGTCCAAGACCAGCAAGGAGTCCATAGGGACATTGAAGGCTTGGAAGGGGATAATCTAGTCATCTACACGATGATCCAAGCCCATGAAGAATCAAGCGGGCCTCCAAGTGGGTTGGTCGACTAGGCCCTAGGCCTTAGCACTAGGTTTTCATCTTGTTAGAGTTGGATCAGATTGTTAAATTAGGACATGGGCCGGCCCATCTTGTCCAAAGAGTGGCCGCCCCCTTGCTTGCTTTGTTAGGGTTTTATTAGTCCCTTGACCTAGCACCTTAGCCTATATAAAGGCTCATTTTGTACGGTCAAGGGGTTACGTAATTTTGATAATAAAACACTTAGTTTGTTTCTCTTCCATTGAGAGATTCGAATCTTTTACTTGCTTTTGGCAAAGGTTTTGAGCAATCTTGTGCTTGTCCTTGATTGTTCCATCGCCTATCCATTTGAGTAAACACCTCGATTGGAGTCGTCGTTCTATCACCTTTAGTCAAATTGTGTCGTCCGTTTGATTCTAGGTTCCGCAATCCAAGCGTTGGACAACATCGCTAGATACTTGGGCAAACGTGCTACGTGTCTCGAGACGAGTTGATCGAGTACCGTATCACTTGGATCTTAAGTCCCTTGGTCTCAGTCTTAGGTGTATCCTTCCTTGGCCTCTCGGCCCTTTCCTCATCCTCACTGGCCAAGTAAGCTTCACTATGTGTTCCTTTGGTGCCATGGTTACTCCGGTTGTGAGACCTGGAACGAGAGTCCCCGTGAGACTCTTGGATAGCTCATCAAAGCGGGTGTGCAATTCCTCCATTTGTTGCTCACTGATTCGCCTGAGCTCGTTTTTCATGGCTGTGAACATCAATGAGTAGTCATTGGTTGGTTGAGCTGGCTCCATGTCTCCCTCTTAGACCTGCAAAGGTTAGTGAACAAGGAAAGAATACAAATATAACCTTACTTCACTCCCTTAGTGTTTCACTCACTCTCGTATTTGTCACTCAAACACTCTAATGATCTCACCAATTACCTTTACCTGTTGCATTAGGTAGTTGAGAAATGCCGCACAAGTCCAGTAAATGTCACCAACTTTTTCCACAAGAGTATCCAAGAATGAAGGCACAAATGGAATGCAAAAATGGATCAAGGATGGGCGTTTTTGGAAGAGAGCTAATGACGGACAGAATTGGAAATTGTGCTAGTGTGAACAATGACTCAAGTGAAACCCTATTTTCCTAAAATGTAGGAGTGTGTCCAAGTGGAAATAAAAGAGTTATCCAAGTTATCTACTTAGTTTCCTAGTAGATTTGGGAAACAAGTTAGTATTTGGAAACTTTTAGAAAACCCTTTTCTAGAACACTTGAAGTAACTTCCAAATTCTTTTCCAAGGAGAGTGAAAATCAGATTTGGTTCCACCTCCTCCAACCGAAAATCAGCCTTTGTTCTCCTTCCCAAGCCCCTCACCAAAGTCGGTTGGGCTCTATAAATTCCCAAGCAAGAACCGACACTCTCACACAACCAAAAATCAGAATCGGCCTTGGTTTTCTTTGGGCAATTATTCAAGATAGTTTCAGCCCTCTCCCACACCAATGGAGAATACACAAGGTGATGCACACAACTCTACACAAGCTCCCAAGAAATTCACCCGAAAACCAAGGAAACCCTTCACCACCGCAAGGGAATACAAAAAGATGTTTACCCGCAAGGTGACACAAGCTCCCAAGAAACAAGAAACTCAAGAACTTCAAGAAGTGGTGGATCAAAACTTTTAAATCCTTTCTTTGTGTAATTTTCTGTTTTGGATTGGAAACAAGTTGTAATGGTAGTTGTTTTGGGCAATAAAAGAACCGAGATTCTCCTTTTCTTGTTTGTCTTTCTTGCCCCACCCGAACTTTCTCTTTTCTTTTCTTTTTCGTTTCTGTTTTTTTTAACTCACAAGACAACAAGAGTCCTTTGGCCGAATGGGATAAAATTTCCAGATTTGGTCAGCCACCAATTCGCACCAATTGCACCACCACAATCCTTCAAGAACTTAGCAAGATACTTTCAAGAATTTCAAGAACTTCAAGATAGTCATCAAGAACTTCAAGAAACCCTAAAATCTTGTAGGTTCTCTTCAAGATTCAGAAATACCAACAAGGTTAACCAAAAATCAGATTTGAAACACAAGTAAAACAACTTGGAAGACTCCAAACAAACTTGGACAGATTTGGCAAACAAAAGAAACCCTAGCACAAAGTGAAACCCTAGCCGCCGCCCCTTGCTTTGTTTTCTTGTTGAGGTTCGGACAGACTTGTGGATCAAAGTTCGGCCAGAATTGAAGGCACTACAAGTGCATGCAAAACGGACAGAATGGATTCCACACAACAAACACAATCGCGGGCAGATTTGACACAACTTGCGACTCACTTCTAAGAACAATTGGCGGACAGGTTTGACACGCAACAAAGCGACGCTAACGGACAGAATTTTGATGCACAATTGAACGACCAGAAATTAATACACCATGTCGGACAGATTGGGGCTCAAACACACGACAGATTTGACGCAACAACACAACAAAAAATTGCGGACAGATTTGGTTTTTTTTTTTTTGAAACAAGGCAGCGGAAAACAACGAATTCTAGACGACACAATGAGGGAAAACAAGGATATAACGAAAGATACCTCCACCTAAGCTCTGAAGCCAACTGATACGGTCCTCAACCAACGCGTTTCGAGACACGTAGCACGTTTGCCCAAGGATCTAGCGAGGTTGTCCAACGCTTGGATTGCGGAACCTAGAACCAAAACGGACGACACGAATTGATTAAAGGTAGTAGAACGACGACTCCAATCGAGGTGATTACTCAAGTGGATAGGTCGGTAGAACAATCAAGGTCAAGCACAAGATTGCTCAAGAACCCTTGCCAAAAGCAAGTAAAGGAACGAATGCTCTCTACAATTGAAGAGAAACAAACTAGAACTTTATTATCAAAATTACGTAACCCTTTAAACGTACAAAGTGAGCCTTTATATAGGCTAAGGAACTAATGAAACCCTAAGAAAACTAAGCAAGGAGGTTCGGCCACTCCTTGGACAAGGTGGGCTGGCCCATGACTCAATTCAACAATCTAATCCAACTCTAAACAAAATGAAAACCTAGTACTAAGGCCTAGGGCCTAGTCGGCCAATCCACTTGGAGGCCCACTTGATTCTTCATGGGCTTGGATCGTCGTGTAGATGACTTGATTATCCCCTTCCAAGCCTTCAATGTCCATATGGACTCCTTGTTGGTCTTGGACGTTTCGTACAAGGGTTTGGAGTGACTCCTTGAAGCGCTTGGCCCGTGCACGTGTGACTGGGCCCAATGGAACTCGAACGGGGTCATTACTTTGGCTAAGGTCCGTGCACACATCAGTCCCCTCCACTTGAGAAGGATTTGTCCTCAAATCTGGATCCTCCTCGTCAAGGAATGGACTCAAATCCGCGACGTTGAAGGTCGCGCTCACGTTGTACTCGCCAAGTAGCTCCAATTTGTAGGCATTGTCATTGACACGTTGGAGCACGTGAAAAGGTCCATCACTGATGAGGAGGTCGAGAGAGCTATCCAAGTGGAGCAAGTAAAGGTGCCACTGGGACCTATGACACGAGTTCGCGCGAAGAGATTGAATGAGAAGTTACAAACATTGGTTCGTGCGGCTCGAGAGTCAAGTGGAGAGCCAAAGGCCATCGAGGGCCTCAATGAAGCTAGACTTGTTGTTCTCGTTTCGGCCATCACTGAAGATTAGAAACCCATGATTCGGCTAAGGGGTCCATGGCCCATCATTAGTTTAGTAGAGTGTAACAAAGAGGTCCAACTAGTTTGTGGTTTGGACCTTAGTTGTTGTTAGTCCTTGGGTCAATGTGCTAGGCCATGTGGGCCTTAGGTCCAATAGCACTTTAGTTGGGTACGGAGTTAGTCCTTTCGCTGAGCTGTCGGGGGTCTCGCTCTGCCGCGCAAGCAAGTGGTGGTGCCTTTCCGGATTGGGAAGTATGAGGACGAGGTTCTTTGCGACGTCGTTCCCATGCAAGCTTCTCACATTTTGTTGGGACGGCCTTGGCAATATGACAAGAAGACTACTCATGACGGCTTCACCAACAAGTACTCCTTCTTGCACCACAACAAGAAGATGACACTTGTTCCTCTCACACCTCAGCAGGTACATGAAGACCAACTGAGATTGCAACAGGAGCATGAACGAGAGTTGGCTAAGAAGTCAACCGACCCTAAAGCAATCATTAAGGCACCGGCCGAGAGGACATCTACCGCTGGAACATCTGGTCAAATGGAGAAACGGCCTAGCTTGCTTGCCCAGAACAGGGAAGTTCGCAAATTACTTTTATCCAAGCAAGTTGTTTATGTCTTATATTGCAAAGAAGTGATTTTACTCTCTCAAGAAGCACTTAGTGCCTTACCTTCTGAAATCTCTTCTTTGTTGCAGGAATTTGAGGACGTTTTTCCAGATGAGATCCCAAGTGGCCTTCCACCACTTAGGGGGATCGAGCACCAGATAGACTTCGTCCCTGGAGCATCCTTGCCTAACAGACCGGCCTACAAGATGGGGCCTGCGGAGACTCAGGAGATCCAACGGCAAGTAGATGAGCTCTTAGAGAAGGGTTGGGCTCGAGAGAGCATGAGCCCATATGCAGTTCCAGTCATCCTCGTTCCAAAGAAAGAGGGTACTTGGAGAATGTGTGTCGACTGCTGCGCGGTCAATGCTATCACAGTTAAGTATCGTCACCCTATACCTCGTTTAGATGATATGTTTGACGAATTGTATGGTGCAGTCATTTTTACCAAGATTGATCTTAAGAGTGGCTACCATCAAATTCGAATGAAGGAAGGGGACGAGTGGAAGACAGCCTTCAAGACTAAGTATGGTCTGTATGCGTGGTTAGTTATGCCTTTTGGTTTGACTAACGCTCCTAGTACATTTATGCGCCTTATGAATCATGTGCTTCATCCATTCTTAGGTAAATTTGTTGTTGTTTATTTTGACGACATTCTGATATACAGCAAGAGTCCTGAGGAACACGTAGCACATGTACGAGCTGTTCTTGATGTTTTGCACAGGGAGAGGTTATTCGCTAACCTTAGCAAATGTACATTTTGCACTAATGAACTTGTTTTCCTTGGTTATAAGGTTAGTGCACAGGGCATTCGAGTGGACGAGAGCAAAGTCCAGGCCATTAATGAGTGGCCCGTGCCCAAGACCATGAGTGAAGTTCGGAGTTTTCACGGCCTTGCGAGTTTCTATCGTCGGTTCGTGAGGGATTTCAGTACTATTGCTGCCCCTCTGACTGCCATTCATATCTTATCATATTTTAGGTATTCAATCGACTTATCAATCTAGGACCGCGCTAGATTGTGGCGTCCTCTACAAAATACCGAGGTTCGTTGACCACGTGATCAACGAGTTTAGGTGATCCGCTGCGTTCGTTTGTCATCAACGTGAGTCCTCACCTTCTAGATCCTTTCCTGTCTGTACGGGTTGCATCACAAGGTTGGTGCCGTTCGTATCAATCACCCCTGGGGGACAACTTACTTTGGCATTGCTTGGGAAACCGTTCTTTCCTCAAGTGTAACCAAATCCAATCTCCAGGTTCAAAGGTCATCTTGCGACGGTGCTTGTTGGCTTGCTGGATGTATTGCTGAGTACGCCTCTCAATGTTTGCTCGAACGGCTTCATGTAACCTGCGCACAAATTCAGCTTTCTTTTTCCCATCTAAGCTTGTGTGCTCAGAGGAAGGTAAGGGTGCCAAATCAAGGGGGGTCAGGGGATTAAAGCCATAGACAATTTCAAATGGTGAGTAGTGTGTTGCACTATGAACAGTTTTATTATAAGCAAATTCGACATGTGACAAACACTCTTCCCAAGATTTAAGATTTTTTTAATCAAGGCCCTGAGTAATGTACCAAGTGTGCGATTGACAACCTCAGTTTGCCCATCGCTTTGGGGATGACTTGTGGTAGAAAACAACAATCTAGTACCAAACTTAGACCACAAAGTCTTCCAAAAATAACTCAAGAATTTCACATCTCTATCACTAACAATGGTCTGAGGCATACCATGCAATCGAACAATTTCTTTAAAGAACAAGTTAGCAACGTGAGATGCATCATCAGTTTTGTGACAAGGGATGAAATGAGCCATCTTAGAGAATCTATCAACTACTACATAGATGGAATCATTACCCCTTGGTGACCTAGGTAGTCCCAAGACAAAGTCCATAAACAAGTCTACCCAAGGATAATATGGAATGGGCAATGGGGTATACAAGCCATATGGGTTTGTTTTAAACTTGGCTTTGTGGCAAGTGACACATCTACCAACCATGCGTTCAACATCCCTACGCATATGAGGCCAGTAAAAATGCTCTTGCAACATTGCTAAAGTTTTAACAATGCCAAAATGTCTCATGAGACCACCACTATGTGCCTCTCGAACCAACAGATACGAATAGAAGAGTTAGGCACACACAATTTATCCACATAGAACAGGAAACCATCATGCAAAAAGTACTTTCCATGTGGACTCTTAGCACAGGACGCATATATATCACCAAAATCAAGATCATGTGCATACAGTTCCTTAATCATCTCAAACCCTAACAACTTAGCATCAAGGAAAACAAGTAAGGAATGTCTACTTGATAAGGCATCAGCTACTACATTCGTTTTGCCAGTCTTGTACTTAATGACATAAGAGAAGGTATCAAGGAAACTGACCCATTTGGCATGTCGCTTGCTCAATTTTGGTTGCCCCTTGAGAAACTTCAATGACTCGTGGTCGGTATGGATCACGAACTCCCTTGGGCGGAGGTAGTGTTGCCATGTCTCCAATGCCCTCACAAGCGCGTACAACTCCTTGTCATACGTGGGATAGTTTAAGGTAGCTCCTCCCAGTTTCTCGCTAAAGAAGGCACAAGGCCTCTTGTCTTGCATAAGCATAGCGCCAATACCTACACCAGAAGCATCACATTCAATTTCAAAGGTCTTGTGAAAATTTGGTAATGCTAAAACGGGTGCATGTGTGAGTTTGTTCTTGAGGGTCAGGAATGCTTGTTCTTGGGCTTCTCCCTAGTGGAATTTTTCATTTTTCTTTGTCACGGCGGTCAATGGGGCAGCAATGGTGCTGAAGTTTTTGACAAATCGCCGGTAGAATGTAAGAACCCTAGTTTTCACATGCATTTCACTTAAACTTTCTTTGTTCAATTCTAATTGATTTTGATTAAATTTATAGTTTTCATGATTTAGGTCTTTACTTGCTTGTTTAATGGTGGGTTTTACTCCAAAGATTCATTTATATGACAAGCAAAAGTTTTAAAACTAATTCCTTACTCAATCTCTCTTTATTTAGAATTTCTAGGGTTTAGCGGAAAACTTTCAAAAGTTGAGGGGTTTTAGGGCAATTTCAATTAAGATTTGATTAAGGATTTAAGCATGATTAAGAGAGTATTAAAGTGTGATTAAGGGAGACAAATCACCTTGGATTAGCATAGGATTGTGACACTTGTCGCTATAAGATTTGATCTTGATTTAATTAGCCACTAATTTTGACTAGGGTTTGACTCTAGAACATTCAAGTATATACTAGGATTTTGGAGCAATTTCTTGTCTTGTTTTATCTCCTCTTGGCCGAAAATTAGAGGGAGAAAGAGAGGGAGGAGAGAAAAATTTTCTACATCCCAAATCCTAGCTAAAATCTTGAGAACTTGTGAGAAATCGAAGCTTGGCAACTTCTACTACCTATTTTGTCTTGTGGACCAAGTTCTTGGAGGAAAGAAATGAACTTGAAGCTTGTTTGGTCTTCTTGAAGAGCTAAAGAGGTAAGTAAGTTTTCAATCTTAAGTTTCTTGAAGCCTTTAAACTTGATTTTTGTAGATAATGATGTGGTTGATGGATTATGATGGTTGTAAACTTGAAGAAATTGAAGATTTCTCATAACTTTGCCATAGATAAGTAAGCTGAAATTTTTCCCAGCTTGATTCCAGATTTTGTACCTATTTCAACTGGAAGTTCGACCATGATAATGGCCAAACTAGCTTTTGTACAAAACATGAAAGTTGTATAGAATTGAGTGTAGAATATTCCTACAAATTTTCAGCTCAATCGAAGCAGGATAGCTTGTGAAAGGACCAAAATGCCCCTGATGCCCTGTTTCTGTCCGAAATGATCTTTTGCCTCTGTAATTGGTCATTTTGACCAGGACGATGACTGATTTAGCTTTTGATGTCTTCTTACGAATTATAGCCCTGTATCTTAGCTTTCAAATGGCTTTGGAATAACCTGAATCGAAGTTGTGTGTACTGAGATATGATTGAATAGATCAGGACTGCCAGTTGAATTTCCCAGTGAGCTTTGAACTGGAAAATCTGGGACTGTTTGGATACATTTGACTAGGTTAGGTTGAGAAATGGGTTGAGGTGTCTTCATAAGAATTGTAGGGCTCTGTCTTAGCTTCGAAACAGTATAAGGTTTGCCCTAATTCAATAAACATAACTCCAGTTATGACTAAAATGCTATGGGATGTCAAATCTGCCGTTTGGTATGCCTACCAAGTGTTTGATGAAATGTATGCCTACCAAGTATTTGATGAAATGTTTGCCCATTGTTCATGATTGTTTATGAAGCATTTACATGTCTTAAACCTTTTTTGAGCTAGATCTATGTTTGATATGTGATTTAAGTAAGAATCATTAGAGGATGAAGGTTGGACGGATAGAAGAAAATATGGACTGTTTTCATTACCATGGCTGACCGGTTTAAGAAGAGAGGGTTTGTTCATGATTTTTGTGGTTTGTTTACACCTTAATCATGCCTAAACAACTTGGCTAGAGATTGGTTAAGCTCATGTGCGAATTGGAATGAAATTTGGAACAAGTAAAGTGGTAGTTTTGTACAAGTGGACTGGTTTAGGGTTTCATGGTAATTAGCTTCCTTTGGTAACCCTTAATCATGTTTATGTATTGTATTTTGACCTCCAATGGTACCAAATGACTTAACTCCCTGTGTATGAACATTAAAGGACTGATTTGGGTGAATTTGAACCAAAATAAATGAAGTTAGTATGAAGAACTAGTGTGCAATTGTTAGGGTTTGAGACTGATCCAAGGTTGGAAAATCAGACTTAGGTAATGCTAAGACTAGAGTGTGAACTTGGTAACTGTTGGAAAACCCTTCGAGTCTAGTTTCCAACGCCGCTGACGGCACCTAATTCCGACCTTCCTACAGTGAGATATAGCCATTTTACCGAGACTGCGTGGGCGCGACTGTTTACCCACGAAGAACCTTTTAAGCTTGAATGAAACTTTTCTTTTGGCCAATTTTCTTGCACTTGTTAAACTTGTTTTCCCATGAACTCTTGCTGCATTTTGGGCCTAACTTTCACGGTGAATTGAGTAGATTTAACCACTCATTTGGTCACCTAATGAGCTCACTTTTGACTTGGAATAAAACCTAGTTTGTTAACGATTTCACTTGTTACCTTAGGAGTGGGAAACGGTGGTGAACGTAACCACATGACTTGACGCTTGACTACTACATTGCTTGACAGGTGAGTGTTCTACTACCTGCTATCTGTTTATATGAAATATCTGAATACTTGAATTACGACTGCTTGAGCCAAACCATGTTTTGATAAAATGGAGGCGAGCGTGTACTTTATCGCACTCGACCTCCCTCATTTTTCACTGTGGCTCTGTATACTGCAATTATGAGATGTGAATTCTCTATATGTGACTGTACTTGAGTTGTTTGGGTGATACCCCATCAATTACTGCTACTGTTTGGGTACTCAACCTCATAGGTGAGTCGGTTGGATCGAGCCAGCAAGGGCTTGGTCGAAACGGCCGATAAACCTTGGGGACTGTTTACTGATCACTGGAAACCGATATACTCAAGTATTACCTAACTACTGTTATGGAGTGCGGGCCCGGTAGGGGGTTGACTGGTGGACGGAGATTGGAGAAAGTGGTGTTCTACGGACCTTATATTCTTCGAATGCAAGTGTTGACGGAGAGTCAACGGACCCTGGTATGATCAAGCTCATGGAAATTTGTCTTTTGAAAGCCACCCGTATCCTTAAATTGAACTGTGATTAAATTGTTCTTGTACTACACGGTATCTACTTGATTATATTATGTCCTTATTTGGCTATGTGCTTACTTGTTTTACTTGGAACCTCACTGAGCTATAGCTCACCCCAGTCCCTTTGTTTTCCTTAACAGATCGGAGACGGACTTTCGGTCGAGAGTTTTCTTAACTTTATTTTACTTGAACTTGTAAACCCTTTTGTTAAGTTAACTTTACTTTTGACTTTTACAAGCTTAAATATTTAAGTTCGACTTATGTTATGTAATTCTAGAACGGAATTGTAAGTGTGAAGTTTAGTTGTTTTAAGTTTGGAAAGTGGACGTGGCGATTGTTTGCCATTAAGGTTTGCACCATTGCTTTGAAGTTATTCCACTGGATATTTCTAGTGTTAGTTCCTTGATTGACCGAGTCCTGGCGAGAGTTGGACAGGCAGTCTGCTGATACCCTAGGGTACGCCCTAGGGAGAGGTGGGGCTGTCATATAGAAGCCTGCCAATCCATGGAAACTGCGCACCTCAGGAACGGATGTTGGAGTTGGCCATTGCTTGATGGCCTCAATCTTGGAATCGTCTACTTTGATGCCCTGTGAACTCACAACATAGCCTAAAAACACAATCTCATTAGTACAAAAGATGCACTTCTTAAGGTTAGCGTATAGACGCGCCTCTTGAAGTGTATTAAGAACTAATCTCAAATGCTCCATGTGCTCTTGCTCATTGTGACTATATATCAAGATGTCATCAAAATAAACAATCACAAATTTACCAATAAAATGTCTCAAAACATGGTTCATTAATCGCATGAAAGTGCTAGGGGCGTTAGTCAACCCAAAAGGCATGACTAGCCACTCATATAGACCATGTTTGGTTTTGAAAGCCGTCTTCCATTCATCGCCTTCTTTCATCCTAATTTGATGATAGCCACTTCTTAAATCAATTTTAGTGAAGATAATAGCACCATCAAATTCATCAAGCATATCATCTAGCCTAGGAATGGGATGACGATATTTAACAGAAATAGCATTAACGGCTCTACAGTCAGTGCACATGCACCAAGTACCATCCTTTTTGGGGACAAGTATCACAGGCACGGCGCAAGGACTGAGACTCTCCTTTACCCAACCCTTACCTAATAGTCCATCAACTTGCCTTTGAAGCTCCTTTGTCTCTTCAGGACCCATACGGTACGCGGGTTTGTTGGGTAGTGGTGCTCCAGGAATCAAGTCTATTTGGTGCTCGATCCCTCGAATGGGTGGTAATCCATCAGGGACCTCATCAGGGAATACATTCTCGAATTCCTGCAAGAGAGCAATAACACTCGAAGGCAATGCCTTATCGAGCTCATCAACATTTAGTAGCACATGTTTACAAATCATGAGTAATACAGGCTGGTCAGCATTTACAAGTTTTTGCACATCCTTAGCCTTAATTATCATGTTTTGTTTCCTAGTGCTGGATTTTGTTAATGCATGATCATGTGTGACACTAGGTGTGCTCACTTGACCCTTGGTCGATTGCTCACTTGTAGAAGTGGAGCATTTGCTAGGGTCGGTCGCCTTTTGTTTCCTCTTTTGGCGGTCCAGCTTACACTCTCTTTGCAATTTAAGTTGGTCCTCATACACTTGTGCAGGTGTGAGTGGTGTGAGAACCATGCGTCTACCATTGTGCAAAAGAGTGTATTTATTTGCCCCTTCCATCAAATGTGACATGTTTGTCAAATTCCCAAGGTCTCCCTAAAATGACATGTGTAGCATGCATAGGAACTACATCACACACGACTTCATCAATGTAGGTGCCAATGGAAAAAGGAACACGTACCTGTTTGTAGACACGTACCTCTCCTTCTTCACTCAACCATTGGAGGCGGTATGGGTGTGGATGTCTAGTTGTAGGAAGTCCTAAGCTCTCCACCATGAGTAAGCTTGCCACATTAGTGCAACTTCCACCATCGATGATGAGGCTACTCACCTTATTACTTACTTTACAACGGGTGTAAAATAAGTTTTCCCTTTGCAATTGCTCGTCCTCCTTGACTTGGGCGGTTAGCACTCGTCGTGCCACCACACAGCCAATTTCCCCTTGAGTAGGAGAACATTCTTCTTCACCGAGTCATCCTCCAAGCAATCGCCCTTAATCAATCCAGGCATGTCCTCACAATCGTCGTTATCGACACGACCTCTCCATTGTGAGTGACTAACATGATCCTTTGGTTTGGACATTGGGACTAGATATGTCCAAACCCTTGGCACTTGAAGTACTTGATATCCCTACTCCTAGTCTTAGGAGTCTCATGAGGTGCCTTAGAAGTAGACCTGGATGCATCAACAGCTTTGTTAGGGGTAAAATGGAAACTTCGGTTAGGAGCATTACCTTGAATTCGGTTAGATGAAGTGGGTGTAGCCGAATTTCCAGCTTCGTGGGCTGCCCTCCGTGGTTGGTTTCCCCTCCATGAAGTTGAGTTGGAAGCCTGGAAGGTGCAGGCCCCTCGCCTCAGTTTCTTTCCCCTCTCGGCCTTGATAGCCAATTCAAGAAGATCATGCACGTCCAAGTAATGTTGGAGCTCCACGGCTTCTTGTAGGTCAGGGTTGAGACCTCTAAGAAACCTCGCCATTGTTGCCTCACTATCTTCTTGAATATTTGCCCTCATCATGGCCATTTCGATCTCTTTGTAGTAGTCCTCCACACTCATGTTGCCCTGAGTGAGGGTTTGGAGTTTGGAGTGGACATCGCTGTTGTAATAGCTAGGAACGAACCTCTTGTGCAAGTGCCTTGAGTTCTCGCCAAGTCCGGACTCGTGGTTCTCCCATTCGCTTCCGATGAGTCCTTACTTGGTCCCACCAGACTAGGGCATAGTCGGTGAACTCAACAGTGGCTACCTTAACCTTTTGTTCCTCGCAATAATCATAGCAGTCGAAGACCATCTCGATGTGGCCTTCCCATTCCAAGTAAGCCTCATGGTCGCTTTTGCCTTGGAACGTATCACTTGGATCTTAAGTCCCTTGATCTCAGTCTTAGGTGTATCCCTCCTTGGCCTCTCGGCCCTTTCCTCATCCTCACTGGCCGAGTAAGCTTCACTATGTGTTCCTTTGGTGCCATGGTTACTCCGGTTGTGAGACCTGGAACGAGAGTCCCCCGTGAGACTCTTGAATAGCTCATCAAAGCGGGTGTGCAATTCCTCCATTTGTTGCTCACTGATTCGCCTGAGCTCGTTTTTCATGGCCGTGAACATCAATGAGTAGTCATTGGTTGGTTGAGCTGGCTCCATGTCTCCCTCTTAGACCTGCAAAGGTTAGTGAACAAGGAAAGAATACAAATATAACCTTACTTCACTCCCTTAGTGTTTCACTCACTCTCGTATTTGTCACTCAAACACTCTAATGATCTCACCAATTACCTTTACCTGTTGGATTAGGTAGTTGAGAAATGCCGCACAAGTCCAGTAAATGTCACCACTTTTTCCACAAGAGTATCCAAGA